>SNQJ01S0000131.1:174385-209681 GCA_010110895.2 Picea sitchensis
TGGCTGCAGAGTGTCAGAAGCCATGCAGACGCAAAGCCTTCAATGCATTTTCTTATTTCCGCCGCTGTTGTTATTCTGAGTATATGTAGGCATTTTTGCCATTTTTGTAGGGATGGATGGTAGAGCTAAGCTCCCGACTGTATAGATTTCAACCACACTCTGGTTTCCTCGTTATGCCTCTGTGTTTGAGACTTCTTGGTTTATAACAAACAGTTTCCTTTCTTATCCATCTTTGTTTCATCTTTTGCTGGAGGGTTCACAGTTGAAGGATTCATGTGGACTTAACAATCTCGTTGCGATAAAGGATTTGTTGTGGCATCGTTGTTTTCTCTGGTATATGTGTTCGAATGTAAAAGGATTTTGCATTTGAAAGCACTTCTTATCTAGTCTGTGATGAACCTGATGTTCATCGTGGATCACTGCGCCTTCTTGCATAAGTCTTCTACCTACTCACCCTTTTACTACGACTCATTGTTTGAAGTTTATACAAGACCTCATTCGTTCACGCATGCCTGGTCTGGTTTCTGAGTTGAGATTGTGCTGTTTCAAGTTTCCCTCCATTTGATCAACCTTTAAAACAAACCGTGACATTAAATATGATGGGCTTCGGGCTCTGCTCCTGCTGCAATCCAGGAGTGACTTCCGAACGCTAACAGTACACACTCGAGATACTTGGCTCACACGTATGTATGTTCCCAAGCTCACTGGCTCGTGCATACGACATTGTCCGCGATCTTGTTTTCTCTTTACCTATGGCTGTCCTTGCTACCCAAATCTGTCCGACAACTGTCCCTGCTTCCTAGATCTGTCCTACGACTGTCCTGCTGCCCAGATTTGTCTGCAACTGTCCTCTTGCCCTCTTTCCTCCTTTGGACTTGATCTCAAGATGAAAGTCCTCCACCTATGCTGAGATCTCCTTGAACCACAATCCTTTATTCAATCCTTGAGCAAAAGTCCTTTGCTCCCTCTATGAGTCATTGACTCCAATAAATGTCCAATGAATGTGTCTTCTCCTCTCACCTTGGCTGCCTTTTATAATATTGAGTTATACCCTAACCCTAATCTCCAAAGTGATCAACTGTTGAGATTAGATCTTACCTCACTTGTGATCAATGGGTAAGATTAACTTAATTCACTAATGCCAAAAACTTAGGCATTTCATTAAATTAAACTCTATTAATTATAAAATGAGATTCACTTTAATAATTCCTTTAATTAAAACAAATTTCCATGTTCAAGGGAAAGTCTTAATTGAATAAGTTTATTGTGAATTGTGAACTAGAAGCATGCATGTCTGGACATTCCAATGCATGGATGACTAAAAAATTGTTTATGAATTTGGTTTATCATTTTTCTACATCTGTACTTGGTGGTGTTTCACCTTAAAAGAGACATTTGTCGATTTGTGATGGCCATGGCATCCACATAGATTTACAAACCATGGAGTAAGCAAACAAGATGATAATTGAGTTGTTGGCTTTGTATACACACACTACTCATAGGTTGCAACCCCTCGATGTAAGTGTATTTGGGTCTTTTAAGAGTTATTTCAAGTTTGAGAGAGCATCATGGATGAAAAATAACCTAAGGATAAAGGTAAAATGGTTTGAATATGCAAAAAATTCTAATAGAGATTTAAAAAGGGCTCTTACAATTTCAAATATCATATATGGGTAAAATAGAATTTGGCCACTAAATTATGATGCTCTTCTCAATGATATGGCTTGTAACCAAGCTTTTGATATACATGTCAAAGAAGATGTAGATGTTATGGTGAAAATGTTGAGCCTCTCTCAAGGAGACTACCAGCCATAACGTGATGATGATGAACATGTTAGTGCTACTCAATTTGATGATGAAGTAGATCAAGAGAATATGGAAGCTATTGCATCACATGAATCACATGCAATACATGATTGAGAGAAATGATTGTTATCCTCCTCACCTAGGTTCAATTCAGGCAAGTGTTCTCTCTCTCTCTCTCTCTCTCTCTCTCTCTCTCTTATTTAGCACCGACATTGAAATATTTATTTCTTTTTATTTTTTTTGAAATGCCACGTGTCAGTTTGGCATTAGGTATTAACATTACATGTATCCCTCATATTGGATTGAAGAATGTGCCCCTCGGCCCAAAAATTTGCATTATCTGTGTTTATAGAATCTATAAAAAGTGAAACTATACAATCTTATTGTATAGATGCCATTGCACCTTCTATAAAAGCACTTTATTATTTTTTTAATTTTTTAAAATTTCAAAAACTTTATATGTTTCATAATGAACTTAAAATATTAAAAGTTTAAAATGAATTACTATAATGCAAATAAATAGAAATGCTACTATAGTTTTAAATGTGTAATTAGGTGATATTAGATAGCTTTGAAGTTTCTTACTTAAAAGTTTAAAAGAAAAATTTAGAAGAGCATGTGTATTCTAACTTGGTCATACTTTGGAGTGTTGTGGATGAGACTAATATGTCACATATTTTATTCGTCACATATGTCACAAGTAATACATTATTACAAGTGCTAGTGTTTCATAATTACTTGAACTTTTTTTTTGGAACTACATAGAACTTTTACATCAAAACATTTTTAAGAGGTAGGTATAAGCATCTTTGTTGTTAATTTCACTTGTTTTAATTTCATTTCAAATCCACTGCTTCAACCTTTCTTTCAAATTCATTTTTTTTTTAAATCCTCCACTTCAACCTTTCATTTAATTTTAATTTTGTTTCAAATCCACTACCCCAATCTTGAAAAATTCAAAGTGGTTTTAAACTATCCCATAATTGAAAATGGTTCATAGTGAAATATGCAAGAAATATTCAAAAATTTAAAATATATGTGTGAGAGATTGCCTTATGGAAATTTATAAATTAATACTAACATTCTATATGAAAAAGGCTTAATTATTTCATGATTATATAGGGGAGAGACACAAGTGGTGATGTCGAGACCAATAGTGTTCATAGAAAAGGTCACATTAAACTACAAATACATTATGTCTATTTTTACTAGTAAAATATTAAATATAATTCATTAAATTATTAAAAAAATCCAAAAACAAGTTCAAAACTGCCCATAAATCAATTGGACCCACAATTGTCCATAAATCAATTTTTTCAGCACCAAATTACATGCCTTATAGATCTTCCATACAAAATACGTTGTCCCTACCACATCATACACTATTTTGACATAAAACATAATCAAACCTTAAACTGTTCAAGTTGCAAGTACAAGAGATCTATCATATCTAATCAAATGAATGACATATGGAGGATAATCTACCAATTAATAGCAAGCCAAAGTGTAGCACATCGCTCATCTTCACCTGCACATCAATTCAATCATTTATGATTAGCCTCACCTACAAGTGTGATCAACAACCTAGTTGTAAGAATACAATCTATAATGCAATGAATGACAACCAACCCATTAAATTCATCAAATCAATCCACCAAGACCATTAAACACTAAAGAAGCGCGAGGATTAGCCAAGGAAATTTCCCAATCACTGGATCATAATCAAATCAATCCTAGATACACATTCAAAAATTCAAGTATGCAATCCATGCTAATGACCATTCACAAAATAAAACTCAAAGTATAATACTAGAAATCAACATTTATCATCCCTATATGCACCATCTCTACATTTCATAATTCCAAATTGCTCAGCAGATCACTGCCGACACTCCCTCATAGAGTATCCATAGATCAAGGATTGACACTGTATCTATTATTTGTGTGATTCTATTATATGTATGTTTTAGTTAAGATATTGACACTTTATCTATTATTTGTTTATTTGACATTGCATTTTCTTCGATTACAATGTATCTATTCTCTATTTGTTTTCATTATGTGTCTCTTGTAAATGTGAATGAACCTGTAGAGATAAGATCTAGCTAGCAAAGGACATACATAGTTCACAGAAGAAATGAGAAAAGATGGAAACGAGAGAAAGAGAGAATCACGAATTGTATTAATTGTATTCCACACTCAAAGAGTGAATAATTTACAATAGATATAAGTTACATGAGTAACTAATGCACCATAGTAGTGATCTAGAGAGATCTAGACAATCACTGACAAACACTGGAGTGAACTGCCACCTAGTCCTAGTTAACTGATCCATGCAATCATAAATTAACTGAGACACGTGTAGAAGTGAGATAGATACATGCAATTGTTGGTGATAAAACTGAAGTTGTCATGCATGAGTGACTTCCACTAGTCTAACTGAGTGTAATTGACTTTAAACTGAAGAGCAACACCCTATTTTTTAGGCGAATATTCTCTAGAGAGAATATTCTCATCTAAGGAATTGTTCTCAACATTGGACTATCAAACTTAGGAAAATAATTCTAGGTGAGTGCGTAATATCTCCAACACCCCCCCTGAACACTACTAGGGTGTACATGATGAATGGGTCCCAACAACAGAGGCCATGTTAGGTACCCATTGTACAATTCATATAAGAATGAAACACTAAAAAATGAGGAAAGAGGGAAAACCCCCCTCTCAAGGTACAATGCATAAGAAAAAACAAAAAAATGAGAAGGAACAAAAAACAGTTGCTAAACAATTGTGTCATTCACTCCACGAAGACCTCACAACTGTGCAAGTTTGTGTTCGTTGAAAATTTTGTTGAAGATGTAGATGTTTGCATGGATATGATGAAGTAGATGCACCAGTGAGATGTCCACACATATCCGCATTCTCTTTTTGTAATGAAGAAGATTCAAATGAAGTTTGGATGAAACTTTGAAAATCGTGCGGTCATCTTTGGAAAAATGATGGAAATTTACAGATTTTAAAATTCTCATAATTTCACTTCCTGGACTCCGTTTCAAATGATTTTTTTTTTGAAATTGGGTATTTTCCGAGAGGAATTCAAATATCCAATTTGTGTCTACAAATTATTCTCATAAAATATCATAATTGAATTTGATGTGCGCGCCCCCTTTTTTGTCTCACGAGATGCATGCATGGCGCATGCATGTTGCTCCTTAGATGCATGCATGGTGCATGCAAAAGTTTTTGCATGTGAATCTTGAGATGCATGCATGATTTCCTCCGTATGAAATTCAAAAAACAAATCTGATATGGAGTAGACATCATCTGCAATTAATGGAACAAGAATTTGTGTAGATACTTGTGTAGAAGACTCTTCATAATAAGAGGCTTAATCTTATGATGGTTTCTCTTGTGGATCTATCTTTTGAATCTCCTGCATAAATTTTTCACAATTTTATTTATTCCAGAATAGAACCTTCAATATGATCCATAGTTCATTTGGATTTGAGTCTCGTGATTCATCATATACTTGGTGGATAATTTCAGGAGAAATAGACCAAAAGATACATCATATGGCCATATCTTGTCTATTGAGAAAGTCATTTTTATAATCGACAGAATCATGCTCTACTTCCATTTCCATATTTATTTGGTACAAGCCTCTACATCTGAGTTGAAGCATAATTTTTGGCTTCCACTCCAAATAGTTATGAGGCATGAGAAGTATTGCGGACAAATAATCCATCTTTTTGGTGTTCTTCAATCTTCAGTACTTGCAAAAAGAGTCTGGTGTGTATTTTTCCTAGCAATCTGTCGGTTTTGATACGATGTAAATGTGAATGAACCTACATAGATAAGATCTATCTAGAAAATGACATACACAGTTTGCATAAGAAATGAGAAAAGATGGAAATGAGAGAGAGAAAATCAAGAATTGTATTAACTATATTTCACACTCAAAGAGTGAATAATTTACAATAGATATAGGTTACATGAGTAACTAATGCGCCACAGTAGTGATCTAGAGAGATATAGACACTCACAGACAGACACTGGAGTGAACTTCCACCTAGTCCTAGTTAACTAATCCATGCAATCATCAGTTAATTGAGACACATGTGTGGAAGTGAGAGAGACACATGCAACTACTGGTGATAAAACCGAGGTTTCCATGCATGAGTGACTTCCACTAGTATAAGTGATTGTAACCGACTTTGAACTGAAGAGGAACACCCTATTTTGTAGGAAAATATTTTCTAGAGAGAATATTCTCATCTAAGGAATCGTTCTCAACATTGGACTATCAAACTTAGGAAAATAATTCTAGGTGAGTGTGTAATATCTCCAACATCTCTATGGTCAGGTTTCCAATATTTGTATTGTTTTTATGTTTATGTTCTTTGTCTGTAGGTTTTTTCAATCATGGCAAGAAGGAATATAGATGCTCGTACAAAGAAAACAAATAGATGAGTGACTATGGATTCCTAGCTACAATACATTGCATTAGAAGAGAAGATAAACCAAGGTGTTGTTGAAGAGAAGTTAAATTAAAATGTTGAAGATCATAATGAGGAAGAGGTTGAAGGAGTTGCTTCAACATAAAAAATAGTGCAAGGTGTAAGTTCAACCAAGAATATCAATTCTATTAGATATTGGACAAAAGAGGATATGATGAAGGCAACTAATGATGTTGAATTCAACAATTATTCAGTAAGAGCAATTATGAAAAAACATTGAATTGCACCGACATCACTACATTATCGGCTAAATAGTTTCAGTCATACATATAGGTGTTTATATTTAGATATGTTAAGGTCCAAACAACAACCTCACGAGGATATAAATACCCCCCCTACATTTTTATAGAGGTGGTACTCCTCTGTAATTTCTTTAAATATTTATCTTGAATATTGTGGAATTGTAATATGAAAAATCAGAGAATACTAAACAAAAAACTCCAAATCTTTGTCACTGAATAAAATAAAAATATTGTTGATTGAAAATAATATACACACACCAAATAATTCCCAAGAAAGGGACCGAGAATATTCACTCATAAAAATAAAATATTTGCACAAATATTATATAGAGGTAAATAATAGTTACAGAAAAAATAAAGTAAATCTCACATCCAACACAGTCTTCAATATTTTTTATCACATTCAAGGAAATAAATATAGAAGGCCCACATTTGAGAGAAATTAAAAAAATATTTTCATTGAAAACATGATAGAATATGATAAGAAAACTTTAAATATCTTATGCTCAAAACTCAGAGTTCAAAATATATTATTAAATTTTATCCCCAAAACAGTTCTCTAGGATTTTTTCAAAAAATACATATAGCCTTTGATAGTTAAAAATAAAATGCATTCGTCCAAAGTTGGACTTGGATTGGGCTCCCGTGGACCATAAAATGAAAGATCTGAACATGGCTAGACCTGAAAGGAAGACAAAGAGAAATGATAAGAAATCGGTTATGTTTTTTTGGAACAAATAAAACACAATCGGATGAATTTTGAACAAGAAGAGAAAAGAATCGAAAATAATGTGATCGGTTTTACTCATTTTGATGGTGTTATCTCTTGTTATTTTCCTACGAATGCTCCTTTTGTATTCTCTTGAATTGTGTTTTTTGGGCCATTTTTAACTACCACTTCTTGATTTTCTTCAGTTATGTTGATTAAGGTTTGCTTTAACCAATTCTCAAGATAATCCCACATGGAAGAAACAATTATTTCTTGTCTCACTCTTATATCAAACAATGAATATTCAATGCCTCGATAGTCAATTGAAACTTGATGTAATCTGCCTTCTATATCCTCGTTCTTGTTCACATAATTGACTAACCAATTCTCGACCTCAAATTATGAGTATTCTATTAGACCATTGAACCTTTCCGTCGATGCAGATTTTAATGTTTCCAATTTTGCCTCAAATTGTTCCCTAGTCATAAACATTGAATTTAAAATGATTTTTGTATCATCAACCTCTCTTGTTGTTCCAACTAAGTCAAAATCATATAATTTTAAATAACATTCACCTCTTTTGACACTTAGAGTATGAAGGTCATCCAATATTTCATTTAAGCATTTTATTCTTTTTATCCAACAAGCCTTTAATTGTTTAATGTGAGTCGGGGAGGATAAGTCTTCTTCCTTTCTTTTATGCTCGATCATATTTGAAACTTTAATCACAAAAGTAGCGATTTCCTCTTTATAAAACCATTCATCACTTTTCACATTAGCTTCCAGGTACTTTTTCAATTTTGACATTTTTTTATGCCAAAGCAATAAAATTATTCATTAATTCTCATGTCTCAAGAATTAGAGACATTCTCTTTTGAATTTTCTTTCCAATATATTGTATGACAGCCGCAATTAGACTTGATGTTCCTTTCAATTTCGAACTAGATTTGGGTGTTCCATCCAAAGTCTTCCATGGCTTCATAGTGGTGATTAGACTAGCAAATATTGGAGGTGGCATCAATGCAGATTCCAATTCTTTGATTCTTTCTTTCAAACTGACATTTTTCATCAACTGACACTTCAAGTGCTTCTCCTGTAGCCTTGTGGATGCAAGCAATTATGGAAGGTGGTACACCATTGAGACCTAACTCTGAATTGGATTTTTTTTGAATCCTTTAATTCTTTGAATGGAATCTTTCAAAAAAATATATTTTTAGAAATTCTATCAAATAGAACATTATGTATTGTGAATGATTCATCTTCTGAAAAGGCTTATTCTTGAGTTGCAATTTCAGCTGCAACTTCCTTGCTCTCTTGAAGTCTTTGTTCATCATTAGGAAATTCTATATTTTCGATATCAACATCCATATCCATGTCTTCAAGGAAAACCTTATCTTCATGTACGAGATCTTCTACCTCTTGTTGGGTACTTTGTCTTTTTATTTTAACCTGAAGTTTATGAGATCTCTCCAATTTTCCATTCGGAGGGTTTTGGTCCCCTCCATCATCAAAATTGTTGGCCGAAGACTTCTTTTTCTCTGGTGCCACTAACTGAAAACTTTGCTTGGGTAGGTCGCTTCTCTGTGAAACATTGGGAGAATGAGTACTTCTTTCATTGACTACTCTTTCCCTCTGTTTATGTTGATATGTAGTACTAATTATAGTCCCAATATCCTTTGTTTTCTTTTCAACAATTATTGCAGGTGGGTCTTAACTATTGCCTTCCTCTTCTTCAAATAAAAGTGTATTAGCAAATGAATTATTGAAACCAACATATGTCATATGGTCCATGAAAAAGTGGTTGGGGTTGAACCCCCTGATTTCTTCTGCAAACTTTAAACTGTACCAGTCCAACTATACTACAAATTCATCAATTTTTGAAATACCTCTCAATTGAATTTCCCCAATATTCCGTGGTAAAGGAATGATTTTTTTTTCTTTTATCATGAAATAAATGTACCCTAAATCTGTATTGTCTGGAAACCTTTGTAACAAACATTTTATCAGGAACGTAGTACGAGAGATAAAGAGGCATTTCATGAGAACAATAAATTCTAACAAGATTATAGCATTCCATACTTTCAATGCTCCCCTTTTTATCTAGGAATGTTGATGCTTCTAAGGATAGTCTGGATGTTCTCGGATCGAAGATAAGTTTCTTAAAAGAGGATACAAATGCATTATAAACTTCATAAAAATGATAAGTAGTCTTTTTTTAAGGCTTGGTACCACATTGGTACCAGGTTGATTTTACAGTCAACTCATCTTCCCACACTCAAACCCTTAAATACATGATAGTAAGTAATAGAAAATATCAAATATGAGGACATGCAAAATCTCTTATTTTTCTTGAAATTTGATAATTGTGAAGAGATTTCTCCAGAAATAATATTCGCCTAGTTGAAGATTGTTTGTTCATGAACTGTAAAATGTGAAATATAAAGATCCAATCGAGGAATAGTTGTTTTTGAGTCTTGACCTGTTACTCTGGAAAAAATCCATGTTATCTCTCGATAAGGGTTTTTAAGTAAAATGACCTAAATATTAGATTGGTCTTCAAGCATCATTGCAGGATATTGAAGATAGTTCTGTAATAGTTACAATACACTATTTATTTCCTTCAAGAAGCTTCTAGCTTTGTCTCCTTTGAATGTGATTGTTGGCTTGGGATGTTTTAACATTCTTTTGAAAATTGATGGTGATAAAGAAACACGAGATTCTCCTTGGAGTTGGATTATCCTCTGATTTTGATCAAAATTTTCAACACACCAGGACACTATCTCTCTAGAATCAAAAACTTCGGGTACGCATCCTTCCAAGGTAATGCCTGATATCCATTTTTTTTTTCATTCCTTTCTATCAATGGAAGCGATGAATAATACCATTATGACCTCGACCATTGGAATCTGTGGTCCTCCCTGATCCATATTTATGAGCGGAATGAAATGAAACACAGATCTATAACATTAACAAAGAGATACAATGAACAATAACATAGATAGAGTGAAACTTAACTTATATTCAATATAGAAATCTACTGAAACTTTAAAATAGAGAATGAATGGTGGTAGCTAATCTCTGAGAAGAGATGTGGCAGCTACACACATTTTCCTGAGCACATTAAAATGAAGCCTCGAGGCATTTTTTTTAACATCAATAAGTAATCATAAAACCCTAGACTTCCAAAAACCAAACCCTAGGAGATGAAGCACCAAAATTCATGTGGGCCCTGATGGGGTAAGTTGGTACATCAACTTCCCGGGGTCGTAATTTTTGCATACGATCTTCGTTTTAGGCGCACGATAGCCCGCTGGAAAGGTCTATCTGAGGACTACACATTATGTTGCCACACTTTGACTATGTAAATAGTGTGATTGTGGAGAGACTAGAAAATGTTATTTAGGGCCTCAAAACGGTCCCAAAAGTTTAGGACCCGAAAAGCTAGAAAAAACTACCAAGATGAAAAATATATGTGATCCAGTTGGAATAGGTGGGTGGCCATCGATATCCACCTGGATTAATACTCCCCCCTTAGGAAGAAATGGTATCTATTGTGTTGAGTTCTCCCATCAGATGAGGAAATTTTTGCTGAATTTGGCCTTGGGTGAGCCACTTGCCTCGGTGCAGGAGCTACCTCGCTTTGACAACACGATAAAGCTAAAGCTTCTATTATCGAGTTCCATTGACCTATGTGTCCATGATCTAATCATTGGATTCTTGTTCCATGCAGTCATGGTTGAGATTTGTCAGTGTCAATTGTTCTTTTATCTCTAAGGTGTCCAATAATGGTGGAAAGTATGGCCGAAGGAGGTCCAAATTAAACACCAGGTGCAAGCCAAGGAAGGGGGGAATGTTGAGCTCAAAAGATCAAAAGTATTGTCACCCATAGCATTGGTGATGGTGTAAGGTCCATAGCGGAGTGGATGAAACTTATGATGGGGTCCTATAAGGCATTCTTTCTACAAGTGCAACCAAACTTTATCTCCCACCTGAAACTTGTGTGGCACCTGATATTGATCATGGCATTACTTGGCATTGGAATTATACAAAATATCTTGAACTTGTTGGTGGATGTGCTAGATTAATTCAATGAACTGGGTGGATTTGTCGACTCCGTCTTGAGTATGGGATGATTCTTCCTGTGTGGATGTAAGGGGTAGTGCAACATCCATGGTACCAAAAGGTTGAAATCCCAACCCCACTTGAAAGGGGTTGTGGTCAATTGAGCTATGTATGGATCTATTGTAATGGTGCTGAACATAGGGAAGACTCTCATCCCATGTGCACGGATGCTTGGAATTGTACATGTGCAAGATATGCATGATCATTTTGTTGACGACCTTAGTTTGGCCATCAATTTGGGTGTGGAAGGTAGTGTATTTGGTGAACTTGGTGTCCAACAGTGACCAAAGGCTCGACGATAATGCACTGATGAACCAATATCTCCCGATATGAGATGATGGTTTGTGGCATCCCAAAATGTGCCCACACTCGTTCGAAGAAGAGCTTGTCAGTGGCCTCCACTGTGATGCTCTTCTTGTAGGCGGCTAGAATCGCCATCTTGGAAAATCGATCAACAACCACAAAAATATAGTCATTTCCATGCTTGGTTGAAGGAAGGCCCAACATGTAGTCCATCTATATGGATTCCCAGGGCCTAGCGGGAGTAGGAAGAGGGGTGTACATGCCTTGGTTCTTAATGGTCAGTTTTGCAATGATGCAAGCCATGTAGGACCTAATATACTTGTCGAAATCCTGTCAACGTTTCGGCCAATATAAATGTTGTTGCAACACTACCACTATCTTTTCTACATTGAAGTGTCCTGCAACCCAATTATAGTGAGATTCCCAAATAAGCTCCACTCGCTCACTTGATGGAACACAAAGATGGCCCAGATGGCATAAAAACCCACCTCGAAGATGGAAATCAATGAAAGTTATGTTTGTTCCTAGCATATAGTAGGTAGTGGCGAAGTTAGGATCTCTCTCATAGATTTGGGGCCATCCATAGGTCTCATGGACACAGAAGTGTAGCACCATGGTTAGTGCTACAATTAGAGGTCAAATGAGGCAGTCAACAACGCAACTGGTGCTCCTTGTCTTATACTTGATGTTGAGATGGAACTGTTGCAAGTATGTGGACCACTTTTGATGGTGGTCATTCTGTAATTTGTCTTGTGTTTGCATGAACTACAAAGGCTTGTGATTAGTGTGGATGATTGTCTCCTTCTCGAGAATGTAATGCCTCTGCTGTTGGTAGGCTTGTATGATGAATTACATTTCTTTGTCATAAGTGGGGTGCTTATGGATGGTATCCGATAGTGTCTCACTATGATAGGCCACAAGATGTTTGTGCTAAGTGAAAAATGCACCCACAACATTCTGAAGCATCTGTCTCAATCTAAAAAGGTTGTTGCAGGTCAGGTAATGAGAGAAATGGGGTTGAGCACAAGAATTGCTTCAAATCATTGAATGATTTCTGTTGTGACTGGCCCCACACAAACTTTTCCTTTCCACCACCCTTGGTCACTTGGCTAAAGGTCCATGCAATATGGGAGAATCCCAACACAAACCAATGATAGAAATTGGCAAGGCCTAAGAAGCTCTGAAGCTCAATGAGTGGTTAGGGGTTTTCCAGTCACAAATGACCTGGATATTGGCTGGATCGACATGCACCCCATGCTCATCAACAATGTAGCCTAGGTACTAGACCTTGTTCACGACCAAGGATCATTTTTCCAAATATGCATATAGCTTGTGTTGTCAAGGAGTGTGCAAAACCCGTTGAATATGCTGCAAGTGTTCCTCCCAACTCTTGTTGAAGATGAGGATTTCAACCAAATACACCACCACAAAATAATTGGTGAAAGGATGCAATATATTTTCCATCATCTTCATAAAAGTTGTTGGGGAATTCATCAAGTCAAAGGGCATGACAAGCCATTCAAAAATACCTTCTTTGGACTTGAACACAGTCTTCCATACATCGGTTTTCTCTATTGGGAACTAGTGGTAGCCATACTTTAGATCAATGTTACTAAAGTATTTTCCCCCTTTGAGTTGGTTAAGGAGATTGTCAATTCAAGGAATTGGGTACCAGAACCTGACTGTAGTTTTATTTAGGGCTCGATAATCAATGCATAGTCGCTAGGTCCTATCTTTCTTTTGCAAAAACATGATTGGGGTTCTACAAGGTGATGAGATTGGTCAGATGTGTCCCTTTTCAAGAAGCTCTTGGATATGACGCTTGATTTCCTCATTTTCTGATAGAGAGTGGAAATAGACTAGCCCATTGGGTAGAGGTGTACCGGGGGTCATATTGATTGAATCGAAGATCGCTCTCTTGGTAGAGCCATCCAATGGTGTACGGTTGTGGGTGCATTGTTATTGACAGAGCCAACCGCTTGATGACCTCTGCTGAGATGAGGTTCTTCTAGCTATCTCTATCAACGATGAAGTGTAGTGGAGTGCCCTTCACCCATATCTATGAATGAAAGAGGTTCTCACCTTCCTTTGGTTCATCAGGTTCACCAGGTTGGATCTTGGTGGTAGCAACAATGGAAATGGGTTTTTTGTTAATGATCCGTATCCATTTTTTTGGTTATGACTCAAAGTTAGATCCCACCTCTGCTTCATAGGCTTTCACCTCAACCACCAATGACTTCTTTGAGTGACATTCAACATTGTTATGCGAAGGGATCTTATGGAACTCACACCACTTCCTAGTGTCTTTCTTTGTCTTCACAATGTCCTTCTTTGTTTGCAGCTTAGACTGGTTGTCCCGAGGCTATCCATCCTTTCTCTGTCTTTTGTTCTGCGAGTTGGGGCTACCATTTCCCTGCTTCTGCTGTGAGGGGTTCAGAGACCCAAACTACTACATATTTTGTTTAAGATTTTGCTTGATCTTGACAACATATCGATAAGTCGCATCCAAGGATGAGATGTACAGAAACTCCATTTATGTTTGGATGTATCTATGCAGACCATTACGGTACTTGAGCACCAAATTTCACTCAGAATCTTTGATACCCAACTTGGTGCGCAATGTATGGAAGACATTGGTGAAATCTGACACTGTTTGGTCCCTTTCCTTCCGTAGTGTGGTCCATATTGTATATACACCGTCATAACTTCCAACGGGGTAGTATTGTTCCTCAATAGCATCCCTGAAAGAACCCCAAGTGGGTGAGACTATAAATAATGGAGATTCCTCTATTGCCTTTTTCTCACAAAAAGTATCCCACCAATATTTGACATGAGGGATGATCTTAAGGAGTGCAAATGTAATATTTTGTCTATCAGAAAATTTATGGATAGAAAATTACCCTTCTAGAAGGTTTAACCATTTGTTTGTAGCATCCGCATCTATCTGACCTTCAAATATAGGAATATAAAAATTTATTTGTACCTTGAATGGGGCGACACCTCTGCTCGAGGAATATGCGTCGTCGGTTGGCAGTCGTCGAAGGATTTGCATAAAATTATCCATCATCTCGTCCCTATGTCATGTGAGGGATTCTTTGAGCAAAAATTTAAAGGGATATCCTACACCATCATCTCTCTTTTCTTTCCCCATGGGTGATCGTCGAGTTCGGCAAGGCCGATCTTGCAAAGGCTCAACTGCTTATATCCTGACCTCTTTGGGGACATGCACACAAAAACAAATGAAGAGAAGACCGCTATGACACCACTAATTTTCATTTATGAACAAAACAAAATGACACAAAGATCTATAACGTTAACATAGAGATACAATGAACAATAATAGAGATACAATGAACCTTAACTTTTATTCAATAAAGAAATCTGTTGAAACTGTAAAATGTAGAATGAAAACAATCTTGCTCGAATGGTGGTAGCCAATCTCTGAGAAGAGACGTGTAAGCTATGCAAATTTTCCTACGCACATTACAATGACATCTCCAGGCCCTTTTTTTAGCATCAATAAGTAATCATAAAACCCTAGACATCCAAAAACATAACTCTAGGAGATAAAGTGCCAAAAGTCATGTGGACCGTGATGGGGTAAGTTGGTACATCAACTTCCCAAGGTCGTAAATTTCGCATACAATGTTATTTTTAGGTGCATGATATCCCATTGGAAAGGTCTATCCGAGAACTACTCATTTTTTCTTCACACTCTAACTCCATCTACAGTGTGACCACGACAAGCCCAAAAAACGTTGTTTAGGGCCTCAAAATGGTTCCAGAAGTTTAGGATCCGAAAAGCTAGAAAAAAACTACCAAGATGAAAACTATATGTGATCCAGTTGGAATAGGTGGGTGGCCACCAATATCCACCTAGATCACTCCTGCCCAAACAAGTTTAGAGTATCCCCACATAATTGTTCTCTTTTTCTTGTTGTCATTTTGATGAATTTGGCAGATTCTTGTACAATCACTTTGAGATGTTAATTTCAAACTAAACTCTTTTTCGATAATACAACTCAAATCTCTTCCTTCAAAGGAATGGATAATGTAAATTAAATCCGAATTGATGGATAATTTCCTCGAGAAGTCTGCCATTAATAACAACCTTTCAATATTTTAATTAGTTTTTATCCTCTGTAGAATTAACCTTAAATATATATTGGGTAAAGTGATAAGATAATACATATATTACAGTGGAGGATCATATGTACATGAAAAGAGATATTAGAAACAAGACATACCCCCGGGTCCTCCAACTCATGGTGGAAACTCAAGAAATGGTTAAGTATGGGGCTACATCGGTCGGATGTAGGAAGAAGAAAAATTCGAAAAGCTACGACCTGTGAACCTGCGGTGAAATAAAAAATTGGCTAAGTATTGAGTTATCAATAAAGTATATAACATTTCGGGAAAATGACTAAGTGTCACAAGTGAGTCAGTCAGACATGTAATGATAAAAATCAAATGAATCAGGGAAGTGGCTCATAGCCGCTAACCCGTAGTGAAAAACTTGAAAATTTTCTAAGTATAGTGAATTATGAGGGTCGCGAAATACAATGTGCATTTTGATGATGGTGGAGTTTTGGAATTTAACAGGACAATGCAACAAATCCACGAGAAACACAAAATAAACTAAGTGTTGGTTCAAAATAGATACAATGAAAGATTGCAGTGTGTTCTGATGATGACGGGAAATTAATATGTGCGGACCCGCAAAATATTCAAGAATACTCTAAGTATTGGTGCATTTTGGTCATAGTGGAATAGAAATGTGCACTTTAAGGGTGGCGGAAGTTACAACTAGATTCATGAACTCGCCATAAAATTGAAATATTTTCTAAGTATAGGAACATGATATACAAGAGTGAGAGATTTATGACTTAGCACAGTTTAGGATCAACAAGAGGAAAGGACATCTTACAATGTTAACTGAATAAGAGGAGGGAGAAGTGGTTGTTTGGTGTAAACAGATGGTTAAATGGGTCATAGCCTAGATTTGATACAACTAAAGGCCAATGTTGCTTGAATCTATTAGTATAGGCCAAATCCATTCAAAGACGGATTTCATAGGAAATCATGGTGGTTAGGGTTCAAGAAAAGACATCGAAATCTTTTGTTATGAACAATAGAGAGCATAGATAAAGACATAGATTTTAATTTACGCCCTAAAATTGTAACCAAGTTCCATAACACGCAGTCCAATAATGCATATGAGAAACATACTCCATAACATATATGGAACTATGGAGACATTGGTTTACCACTAGAAGGAAAAGTGGCATGCAACTAATTTCCAAGAGAGAGTAGGAATGTGCCAAAACAATTCCCTTAGGTTAGTTATATAAATGCAACCAGTGTATCAATCCATAGGTTTTATTTTTTCAAGGGAAAGTCTTAATTGAAGAAGTTTATTGTTAATTGTGAATTAGGAGCATGCATGTCTCCACATCCCAATGCATGGATGACTAAATAATTGTTTATGAATTTGGATTATCATTTTTCTACATCTGTACCTAGTGGTGTTTCACCTTAAAAGAGACATTTGTTGATTTCTGATTGTTGAATTTTCACTAGGCTAGGCTGAAGCATGAGGTTTATTTCAATTTTAGCGTTTACTTGAACCATAGACAAATGTAGATACACCATTAACAATTGCTGCAATAACCAAGATCACAAGAAGAAATACCATGCACAAGAACACACAAAATATCTTGGGAAACCCTTCTCAACAAGGGAAGAAAAGACAACAATCCTTTTCTATATTCTTAAAGAGAAAGAACTCCCACACCATAGAACTAGCACACAAAAGAGTGCTCACAAAACCAAGAAGGATAACGCCCAAGATAGGTGCGCACTTCAGCCCTAGAAGATGTACTTGCTGAAATTTCCAAAATCACATGTGTGTTATGTTTCCTCAATGGGGAAATCACCTTTATTTATATTAGACTGGACACATCAAAAGTGGTGTTTGTTGGTGATTTCTATGGTGGACGTATCCCACACTAGGTGAACCATGTATATCTGTGTCTCTATTGTATTGTGTATCTTCTGTTTTTTATTTTATTTCTCCACGATCTTGTTTTTATAACAACTTCCCGGTCTAAGAGATGACCTTACTACATTGCTTGGAAGGGATCAAGGAAATAGTGGTAGGTGGGACTACCTCTGGTATCCTGTATAGTTTATTTTCCAAAGTAATAATAACACTACGAGGCATAAACTCATATACAACATGGAGTTTCCATAAATAAGGTTGGCCCAAAATAACATCACAAACTTCAAGGGGGGAAACATCACACGATACCTCATATTTGAAGGGCTTGATGCCGTAGGGAATGAAAAACTATTGGCTGACGTGGATATCACTCCCTTGGTAGAGACATCCAATGGTGTACGATTGTGGGTGCATTGTTGTCGGCAGAGCCAACTGCTTGATGACCTCTGCTGAGATGAGTTTCTTCTAGCTACCGCTATCAACGATGAAGTGTAGTGGAGTACCCTTCACCCATATCTGTGAATGAAAGAGGTGCTCACCTTCCTATGGTTCCTTAGGTTCACCGGGTTGGATATTGGTGGTAGCAACGATGGAACTGGGTTTTTTGTTAATGATCCATCTCCCTTTTTCTGGTTATGACTCAAAGTTAGAACCCACCTCTTCTTCATAGGCTTTCATCTCAGCCACCAATGACTTCTTTGAGTGACATTCAACATTGTTATGCGAAGGGGTCTTATGGAACTCACACCACTTCCTAGTATCTTTTTTTTTCTTTACATTGTCCTTCTTTGCTTGCAACTTAGACTGGTTTTCTTGAGGCTATCCATCCTTGCTCTGTCCTTTGTTTTGTGAGTTGGGGATACCATTTCCCTGCTTCTGCTGTGAGGGGTTCATAGACCCAAACTACTACGCCTTTTGTTTAAGATTTTTCTTGATCTTGACAACATATCGATAGGTCATGTCGAAGGATGAGATGTCCAAAAACTCCATTTCTGTCTAGATGTATCTATGTAGACCATCGTGGTACTTGAGCACCAAATGTTGCTCAAAGTCTTTGATACCCAACTTGGTGTGCAATGTATGGAAGACATTGGTGAACTCTGACACTGTTTGGTCCCTTTCCTGCCGTAGTGTGGTCCATCTTGTATATAAGTCGTCATAACTTCCAAAGGGGTAGTATTGTTCCTTAATAGAATCCCTGAAAGAACCCCAAGTGGGTGCGACTACAAATAATGGAGATTCCTCTATTTCCTTTTTCTCACAAAAAGTATTCCACCAATATTTGACATGAGGGACGACCTTAGGGAGTGCAAATGTAATATTTTCTCTATCAGAAAAGTTATGGACAAAAAAATACCCTTCTAGAAGGTTTAAACATTTGTTTATAGCATCTGCATCTATCTGACCTTCAAATACAAAAATATAAAAATGGATTTGTACCTTGAAGGGGGCTGCACCTCTGCTCGAGGAAGATGTGTCTCCGATTGGCAGTCGTCGAATGATTTGCATAAAATTATCCATCATCTCGTTCCTCTGTCATGTGAAGGCTTCCTTGAGAAACAATTTAAAGGGATATATTGCCCCATCGTCTCTCCTTTCTTCCCCCATGGGCGACTGTCGGGTTCGACAAGGCCGATCTTGCAAAGGCTCAACTGGTTCGAGTCTCGACTGCTTATATCCTGACCTCTTTGGGGACATGCACACATAAACAATTCAAGATAGGACCACTATGATACCACTGATCCGGATTTATGAACGAAACAAAATGAAACACAGATCCATAACATTAACATAGAGATACAATGAACAATAATAGAGATACAATGAACCTTAACTTCTATTCAATAAATAAATCTGTTGAAACTGTAAAATGTAGAATGAAAACAATCTTGCTCGAATGGTGGTAGCTAATCTCTGAGAAGAGATGTGGAGGCTATGCAATTCTCCTAAATGTGAAAAATACTAGAGTCAAGTCTCTGTCTCTTATACCTTTTAGACATTTTGTACAAGCTTCTCAATATATAGAAGGGCACATTTAATTGAAAACCTATAAAATTCATAAAAAGATGTATATGATAGAGAAAAACTAAACCATAACAACCCTCAAAGGTCACAAATTGTTTGATGATCAACAACAGACCGTGCCACCTAGATTTAACCAAAGCAATAGGGATACCTTTTTCACAACAATTGATTTTCTTGGAGGTCATGAAAAGTCTCCATGGAACCTCTTCAATCTTTGAGTTTTTGAACCATTTCTCGCCGGTTGATGGAAGCCCTATGGATTCAATCACAAACTCCTCAGTTACCTCTAGCTAGATATCTCCAATTTTCATCCTACATCGATCGAAAGTCTGTGCAAATTCTTTAGCCACATGAAGGTAACCTTCGAACCTTTTGATGAAGGCATCCCAACCCTGTTCTTTTAAATCTTTGATTGCATCATCGTGATAGAGAAGTGCCTAGAAGACATTTGGCTCCAATTGAACAACATGAGACATTACAAATATGACTGGACTGTAACAAGGGTGACTCAAAACAGTTATGGGTTTGAATGGAAGGAGAAAAAGAAACAAATCTGAATGGATAAAATCGAAACAAACAAAATGAAGCCTCTATGTAATCATAGTATGAACATCGAGGGTTCGGTCTTGATGCTTGACCATTCATGGTAATGAAAACCTTGCGTACTAGCATGAAAACCTATAACCCATAATGAAAGGCTTATTAATTCACTGTGCCAGCGAGTTGGATTAAGTACAAGGTATAATAGTTGTACTTTAATTTTGATGACTAGCATGACCATAGTTTTTGCAATGAGTTCAAATATATCAAAACGAAATTCTCATAATTCAAATGTAAGACCATCTAAGCATGTAAAACTTATATCAATACCCAAAACATTCCAGAGATGAGTCATTCAAGTGTTGGATTTAAATTGGACATAGGAATGATGACTCTTAAAAGAAAACCTTGTATAAAAAATAAAAATAATACCAAGACAGGTTTTCATGTATTGATTCATGATTTTAGTCATGAATCAATACTGAAAATAAAATGAAAACACAAACTTTTTTAAAGAATTAATGAATATCTTTACTAATCCAGTAATCATCTCAGAAAGATAATATTTACAAGACGAGGTGAAGGCAGCTACAAAAAGTGTAATTTCTGGTTCAAATAACGAAATCGTATGGGGCTTCCAACAATGGCGACTTACTAGGAGAAGTAGTTATCTCTGCATCACCATATAGTTCATGTTAGGACTGATCAGAATGATTGAAAAAATAAAGAGCAGTCGATAGTGAATCAAACATATTGATCAAAATAAAAAATCAAACAATCTAGCATCAGATGTATTTATGTCCAAATGCAAACATGTGACAAGTTTTAATTATGAGAGAGACGATGTTTAGGCAAATGACTCCAACACTGTTGACAAGGCCACTGCTACCAGCAAGTGTCCATAGCCTCGACAGGGATGTCAATTAACCCACTCTGACACCTCTACCCTGTCCAAGAATTATCAATTCAAGATGAAGGACATCTTACGATTAATACCAAAGGTTATCTCTGATACTTTTCCTGAACTCAACATTGCTTCACTGCCAACAGGCCTGTTTAGTACCCCGACGAAGTTGCCTTGGCATCATGCATGCATTTACCCATTGCCTGTAGACCTGTTCAGTATCTTGGCAGGCTTACATAAACTTCCCACACTTTGCAGTGCTTTTAGCACTCTATAATTTATTGACAATTCGACATAAACTTTATGATCTTCAAGAGAACGAGGTGATGCTGAAAATTTCAGACTTCAAAAAACTTTATATTTTTCAATTTAAAATCTCGTTTGATGACCTTCATCATGATCTGAACTTAGTTTTCTGATGAGAAAAAAATTTCGAGGACAGTAAAGCATACTTGAGTTGTTTTCTTTAAAAATAGGGACAACGTAAAGAGTTTTAATGATGATTGTATCTTCTCGTGATTATAAAGTGAAACCAGGAAGACCATTTTGAATAGAAAGTTTCCTTTGCTAGTCTGAGTTTCGGTAATTTACAGTAATTATGATTTGAAATGACTTCGACTATTGCTTTATGATGAACCTGCTAGTTTCCTTTCATGAACTAAATGGTGACCCAGACATAAATTTATTCAGAAACCAGTGAAAACTAACAAAATGAAAAGAACCAAAATCAAAAGGTTAAAAGAAAATTAAAACAGAAAAATATGTATAGAGAGGTGGATCTGGAATCATCAGGAGAAATACCTTTTTATATCTTGGCCATTCACCGAGAAAGTGTCTGGTTGTCCCTTCAAATTGTGTAGACGGAAAGAGTTGGGACCTAGTTTTTCAGGGATTACAAACGGTCCCAACCACAGGTTCTGGAACTTGGTGTGTTCCCCTTTTCCCTCATGGGGTTTATCCCATTTGAGAACCAAGTCTCCTACCTCGAAGTTTCTGTCTGAAGAGGAGTTTGAATCAAACCAACTTTTTACAATTTGTTGACGTTGATCCAACTTATTCTTCGCTTGTTCTCTCACTCCTCTAGTTTTAATAAGGCGTTAATTCGACTTTCAAGGGGAGGGCAGTCCTCTTCTTGGACTTTCTGTGATAATTGCAGAGATGGAAGTAAAACATGAGGAGGTATGATTTCTTCTCCTGTAGATGAGAAAGAAAGGGGAATTACCAACAGAGGGTTTTTGTGTCACTCTATCATCCCATAGTGCATTAAATAGTGTGTTATTCCAATTCTTGTGGTTTTCAGAAACTGTCCTCTTAATGATCTTGACCAAATTTTTGTTTGTTGATTTTGCTAGACCATTTCCTTGGGGGTAGTAGCTGGAAGAATACTTCAATTTAATCCCTTTTTCTAAATCAAACACATTCATATCCAGAGATGAGAAATAATACGCATTATCAAAGACTAAACATTTGGGGATGCGAAATCGATTAATGATATGCGAATTAAGGAAAGATACTACTTGATTCGTGTTTACCACTTTCAAAGGTGCAGCTTCGGACCATCTGGTAAAATAATCCATTGTTCTAATGATATATTTGTGTTGTTGTTGTGAAGAAGAGTTAATTGGTCCTATGATGTCAAGACCCCATAGTTGAAAAGGTGAATCTACAGTAACGGGTTGCAAAGGGAATGTTTCCTTTTTCACCCGTCCAACATCCTTTTGGCAGATTATACATTTACGACATAGAGTGTGGGCATTTTTAAACAACATGGGCCAATAATACCCAGCTCTTAACACTTTGTGAGCAGCGGTGTCTCCACCAAAGTGTCCACCATTCTCACATGCATGAAGTTCAGATAATACTTTCTCTGCTTCATCATTTTCCAAACAGCGCATAAGAACACCATCAAAATTATTTCGAAATAAGACATCATTTATTAACTGGAAAGATGCAGATTTTAGTATTAGTGCTCTCATGTTTTTAGGATCAAGATAGCGGGGAGCATATCCATGTGTTAAATAAAATTTAATATCATCATACCAAGAATTAGAAACAACTTTTGTACAGTTGATTTGTTGCATGTTTTGTTGATTTACAGTTGAGATGTTAATTTGACTTTCTTGTCCTTCAACTGAATCAACCACTAGTTTTCATAGGCATTGACCTCTAACAATTTGTGAAGGAGTTATTTTGAGGTCATATTCTTGTAATGATGTCATCCAATTTTCTCGTTTTTCACCCAATTCCTTTTTTACTAACAAGTTTCTTATAGCAGGGTAAGGGACGATGACTTTAGTTCTTGATTTCAGTAGGTATGACCGGAAGTGTTTCACTGCTTTAAAAAAAACATACGCATGTTGATCTACAAATGGGTAATTTAGATCTACCCCTTTGAAATTTGAGCTCATGAAGGAAATGAGTATTTCATTGCTTTCAACATTCTTTTGTGTTAACACAGAAGCATAAGATCAGTCGGAGGTGAAAGTGTAAAGAGTGAAATCCCGAGAGAAATCAAGACTCATCAAGGAAGGAGATTCTATTATTTATTTTCTAATAGAATCAAAATCTTGACTTTCTTGGGGTCCCCAATGATACTAAACATCCTTTTTAATTAAATTCTGTAAAGGCCTTACCATTTTTGAGAAACTTGGGACAAATCTTCTTACAAAATTAATCTTGCCTAAAAAGGATTGCATGGATTTTTTAGAAGAGGGAGGGGAGAGTTTAGCAATAGCTTGGGTTCGTTCTGGGTCAGTAATCATTTTGTACTTGGACACTATAAACCCAAGTAGTTTTCTTTGCTCTACTGCAAAGACTAATTTATTAGGGTTGATGGATATGCCATACTTGCAGCATCGTTCTAGGACAACCCTAAGGTGAGACAAGTGATCTTTCTTGTTTTTAGAGAAAATGGTAACATCATCAATATAGACCACTACTGATTGATTTACGAGACCACGAAAATCAATGTCCATTTCTCTCTAGAAAGTGGCCCCAATATTTAAAAGTCCAAAAGGAATCTTTCTGTAGGCATAAGTCCCCCATGGGGTACGAAAGTGGTCTTGAGCTGATCTGGGGGAGACATGAGGACCTGATTATACTCCGAAAAACCATCTAATAGAGACAGTATTTCTGAATCAAATACCTACTGAAGGATCTGTTCCATTGGAGGAATGAGATATTTATCTTTATCAGACCCTCAGTTCAAGTTATGAAAGTCGACACAGAGTCGAATTTCACCACTTTTCTTCCTTAATTTTTCCTGAAAAGGTTGAGTTTGTGGTTTCATGGGGATGATGTGTTGTACTATATTAGGGTCAAATGTTTTCAAATCATCATATGTCCAGGCAAAAACATCTTTAAATTCTTTAAACAATTTTATAAAGGCAGATCATTCTTGCTCGGAGCATCCCGTTCCCAAATTAATATTTTGAGGATTTTCCTTAGTGCCTAAATTTACCATCTCATAAGTCAAAGAAGAACTATTTGTTTTACAATTAACTGTCCCTCTAAAATTATCATGCAAGTCATAAAACCTCTTTAGTCTTACAATGGATCTGGGAATAGAGTTTACCATATCAGATGTCATTTTAGGAGATCTAGGATCTGATATTATCGTGAAGTTGCGGAGGTTTTCATTGTGAGTGCCTTCGTCGATGAATGCACCTTGGAAGGTGTCCTCCATATGCAATAAGTTGATGATTTGGTGGTCATCGTTGAACACTCTCCAATTGGTGATGTTGTCCAAGATCGACGGCCTGACAAAAATTCAATTGAAAACGCAGTAGGAGAAATACCTTCTACGGGCAATATTTTAGAAGTGACATTAACCAATAAATCAGCCTCTGAATTAATTAGTCTAGGAATGGAATTTATGTTAAATGATGAAAATTTTTGCATTAAACTCCATACCTCAGTTTGGTAACTTTTCAGATGTGGTGATAAGAAATGTATGGAGTTCCTTACCTGCCTAACCACGATCTCTGAATCACCAAATACCATTAAATTATGTACGTCCATATCCAAATCTTTCCTAAGCTCTTGTAAAAGTGCTTTGTATTCGGTGGTGTTATTAGTGCACTCAAACTCTAATCGACAGGCAATGAAATTCTTATTACCTATGAAATATATGAGTACACATCCTGCACTGGCTCCTTCTTTGTATTTGGATCCATCAAAGTACAACGACCAGATATGAGCTTCATCAACAATGTTTTCCACACTTGGCAAAGCTGATGACTGAGTATAGGTCATAATTTTTTATCACTGCCTTGGATTAGTGATAGGGGAACTTACGGTCATGAAGTTACCAAAGAAGGTATTAATTCCACACATTTCAAATGAATTAGTAGATGCGGTAAAAGGTTCATTTGCATAATTTAGATCTATCACGGTGTTCTTGAGATAGCGTTCATGATTTATCCTAATTTTGTTGGGTTGTCCATTTTCTGGCAGCCACAAATGAGACCAATCAGTGGAAAAGTAACCATGTAGTTGTTCGAACCAGTCCCTGCTTAAAAAAAACCAAAGAATTCAGGTATGTCAACAACAATGATGTCAATAATTTGGTGAACCTTAGGATTATAAGATAACCTAACCAGAACATTCTTAAGTTCACTGATTACCTTAATATTCATCCGATCAAGCTGAATGATTTTGAGATTAGAAGGTTGAACTTCTGCATTGATTTTTTGACAAACAGATAAAGGTATCACATTTGATGATGCGCCAGAATCTACCATCCAATTATGTTCATTCCTATTAAAAATTTCGAAAGTAAATAAGAAAGGCGGGACATTTTTACGAGCGTTAACAACGTAATTCTGTTGATTTTTTGTCATTGTCCCTTAAACAATTTTATCTACATTTGATACAGTTTTTTCAGCTAAATCCCTTTTATCTGGAGGTTTAGATGTCGTTTTAATTGGGATCTTTTTGGCTGTTTTAGAACCAAATTCTGCAGTTTTCTTGCTGCCATGATTGTTGTTCTTACTGTTTTCTGCTATACTTTGAAGCATTTTCTGCAGAATAAGTTGAAATTTCAGCAACTCGAAAATAGAAATATTAGCCCTCATTTTTTTCAGATCTTCAATTAAATCATAATCTAAAATAGGGGCTGCTAAACTTTGTTTAATTTCATCTTGCTTTGATTGTTTTGGGAGCACATTATTACTTGCTTTAGAAGAAGGTTTGTTCTGTGTTTTTCTTCTTGTGTTGTAGGGGTGGACAGTTTCAAAATTTTCTTGGAAAACACTGTCAAAGAAGTGACTAGAGATATTGGGAGATGAATCTTCTTCTTATGGTACTTCCTCCTCATCTACATCTTCAGAACTTTTAGGAGGGGTAGAAGCAGGATTATCATGTGCTTCTAGAATAGTTTGCAAAGCGTACTGTAAGCTTTCGAAATTGAGACCTTCAGTGGTCGGATTTGGCCGATTGGGAGGAAAAGGTTTTCTGAAAGGAGGTTTAAAAATTCCTTTTCTTGATGATACCTCCTTGACTGATCTCCTCAAGTCCACGACTTGATTTGATAGTTTTTGGAAATCTTTCTGCAAGCTTTCTAAGTCTAAAGTTTCAAGTTGAATTTTGGCTTGGGGAGGCCTAGTAAGGATTTCTATTTTCTTTTTAGAGGATGAAGTTGTTTTAGCTTCACTATTGAGATTATCTTTTAAGATTAATATATCCTTTTCAATTTAGCTTGCCTTTTGAAAGGCTTCCAAAAGTGTGTTCTTCTTAGACCTTTTGACCCAAATTGCTATGTTGTTGTGTAGAGATTTGGTGTAATATGAAACAATTAGACTTCCAGTGGGCATTAAATCTGGGGGAATTCGATTCTTTAATGTAAGAAATCTCTGGTTAAAATCTTTTACTTTCTCCTCAGGTTTCATTTTTAGGATGGAGAGCTCCATAACCAAGACTTCAGGAGATTTATCATCTCCAAACTTCTCTAAGAAACAGGTTTCAAACTTGTCCCATGAGACAATGGTTTGGGGTTGTTGGGCGAAATACCACGTGGAGGCATTTCCCTCGAATGTATAAGGAAAGAGTCTGCATACTACGTCTTCATGATATACACTTCGGATTCTAATGGCCAACATAAACATCTTTATGTGATCTTCAACAGATTGTTTAGAATCTGGATCAAATTTAGGCAGCCATTTCTCCGGGTGTTTTGGTAATGGGTGTTGAGGTCTAGGTACAACCAGGACATCTTGATCGAGCCACGGTCTGGAGGGATTGTTTTGGTTTTCCATGGGTGTTGGTGGTGTCGAAGGCTGATATGGTTCATACGAGGAACTACCTTTGTCAGATGACTCTCCTCCTGAAGAGGATGGAGATGAACTAGGAGGAGAAGGTGGGATACCGAACCCTCCAGCTCCAAGAATAGGTGTTTTGGTAGGATTGGTGGTATTATCGCCCAGGGAATTTGAGAGTAGACCAGTGCATTCAAGTTGTTCTCGGATATCCAAGAAATCTAAGGGTTGATTAAGAGGCCTACTAGGTTGTCTGATCCGAGCCAAGGCACTATGTGTCCTTATAAGTGACTGACGAACAATTTCTTGGATGTCGACCCCTTGAGGAGCTGGTGTCATTGGCTCAACGAGAAACTGAGGATTATCGTTTGAGGTAGTTGTTGTTTCAAGTGTAATGTTGTTGTCTCAGTGACTACGCATTACGACATGAGAGCGAGTGTGTGGGGTAGGATTCTTGCAACTTCCATGTGCCATCAATTGAATTTAGGCCCTCCTTCTAGCACCATTTGTTGACGAGAAAATTTGACATGCCGTCAATTGGAAGAATAGGTCTGGTCTGGGGTTGTCTAAATAAACCAAACCATTTGGTGTAACCTATTTTGACAGGTTTAATGGATTCTTTGGCCAATCTAGGGTCCTAGAATAAAGAGATTAAATAACTAATACTAAAACTATAATAACCTATAAAGAAACATGGATGTACATAATGAAGTAGAGGAGAAATGAGGAAGCAACACCAGTCTAGGGTTTAGGGTTTCTGTTGCTTTGCTACAACTATTCTCCCCACTAGGGCGTATTACTATGAAGGAGGGAGGGTCAAGAGGCCCCTCTTACAGTCAGGAAACAACAAATGGAAGCACGGGAGAGGGCTCCAAGCAGCCCACCTTCGAACCTCTCCCCTATCTACGCTCAAAGTTATTTGCCGAAGGAACCTTCAAAGACAAAGAGATGGACATTGACTCAGAGAAAGTGGTAACACCCACAAGTGCATGAAGGCCATGGCTACCAGGAAAGTGTATCCCACAAGCACCACATGCCCCAAAATACATTATCAGTTCACCCCGCATTGAGGAACATAAACAATATATGAGAGATTACACCTTAGTAGGCAAATTTTTATGGTTCTGGCCCTCGGAACAAGACCTGATCAAATGGATACAACATTGGTGGAAGCCCAAGGGACATTATGAACTGCAACTGGGCTCCAAGGGTTTCTTCACCATCATCCTACACAACCTATAGGATCGAAACTGCATTTTTTACGGAGGGCCGTATTTTTTCAACTCAGTGGGACTCTTCTTGAGGTTCTGGTTAGAGAAATTTAGCCTTGAAATGGAAGACTTTGCACAAAAAACAGTGTGGATCAAACTATATTCCCTACCTTAGGAATTCTGGCTGGAGGAGGTTCTTGCAGGTATAGGGAAAACCATTGTCGTCTATGTCAAATCTTCAGAGGCCACTAAGAAAAGATGATACACTTCATGTGCATGCATCTGTGTATACCTGCATATAGCCAAGCCGCTCCTGGGATCCATAGCCCTAGAATACCACGATGAGGACTGGATGCAAACCATTGAGTATGAACATATTTCGTTTAGGTGTAGTAAATTCCATGAGCACAAACATCTTTTCAGAGAATGCCTCACTACTCTTTGTTCAGTCAGTTAACTGAAGACTAGTTGACTAGTTTACTCAACTAGGTGGAAATTCACTCCCGTAACTTCTTGAGAGACTAGACTCGGTGGCAGTTCACTCCCATAACTACTGGTGTGTGTCCATATCACTCTATACCACCACTATGGTGCATTGGTTCACCTTCGATGCGCACTCATTGAGCTATACAGAGTATATCATGTGTAAACTATTCATTATTCACAACGGTTAATGAGAATTCTTCTATTATGTCTCTCCTTCTTCTTCTTTCTCCAATTGTCTCTTCAAATGTGTATATTATTGTTTAGCTATATCTATTATGTGCAAGTTCAATACATTTACACTGATAAGACATTGTGATCATTCTATTTTCGAAGCATGTTGTCCATAATATATAATATGTGTCAGTGTTTCATGGAAACCTGCACAGGAGACCTAGCTAAAGCGTACACAAACAAAGCTTATCAAGAAAAGGAAGAGAGACACACTATGTAGAATGAGAATCAATGTATATTATGATCTAATCAATAAGTGAGTGAATTTCACTCATAACGACAATGACATCCTATCTTAGGAATGCATGCATAATAGTGATGGTTAAAATTAGAAAGTCTAAAATAGAACTAGTCAGTTAACTCCCACTGAACTAATGTGCTGAAAATATAAATTTCTCCAACATCCCCCCTGAACATCACTATGGAGTAAAAAAAGAGTCTCGGCTACTAGGCCATATTAGTTACTCATGTAAAATGCAACTAATGAACATTGAATAAAAATGAGGAAAGAGGGAAAACCACGTGTGAACAAAACCCCCCCTCAAAAGACAATGCATCAAAAGAAGAAAAGGCAGCTGCTAGGCAACTGTGTTCTTCACTGTAAGATGATCTCACAAAGTATGAAAATTATTCTCACTGAAAGTCTTCGTGAAGATGTAGAAATCTTTATGGATATTATGAAGTCCTTTGGAAAATTGTCTAGCCTTGTACCTTTTGATCCTATGGATCCATCTGCACCTGAAAATATTCCTTTCTGGGGGAAGTGGAACCAGATGCCAAGTTTGATTCTTTAGGAGAGATTCATGCTCCTCCTGCATGGTTGCTTCCCATAGTGGATTTCCAACAACCTCATTGTAGGTATGTGGATTAGAATATTGAACCATATAGCAATTCATGGGCATCGTTGGTTCAAAAGTTGAAAGTACATGATAAGGATCCTCATGCTGAGATAGAGTCCTCCTCGAATACAATGGATTCCCTACAAGGATACCTGCTGCCTGAAGTGTGAACTGTGCATTCTTGGGCATTTGTTGAAGTTTCAACATTGGCTTCTTATCTGGCTGTACTGCCTGCTTATTTCCATGTACATATTATGAGTGTATGGAATCATCTCTGATGTCTGAAACTGATGGAAGCATAAGAGTATATGCATGTTGCACTACCGGTGCATGAAAAGTACTCTCCTTATGTGTAAGTAGAAAATATGAGTCATCATCATAAAACTTAGTGAATTTATACAACCTTGACTTGTGATCCACCTCACCAATTGCAATGATGGAATTGTCATGCATGTCAATTACTGAAACTGAATCTGATGTAAATTCAACCTTTTTACCTTTCTGAGTGATCTGATAAATTGGGAGAAGATTCATAGAAATCTTTTGAACATGTAAAAAATTCCCAAAACTGCCATTGTGGAGTTCCACTCCCCCTTCTCTCGTTATTGCTACTGGAGTATCATCCACCATGAGAATAGAAGGTCCAGAGCATGAACTCAAAGAAGTGAAAAGTTCCTCTTTAACTACCATATGATGTGATGCGCCATAATCTATAATCCATGAATCAAATGAGGAATTAATTGCAGCCATAGAATTGTGATTACCTTTCTTAGGCACATGGTCTTCTTCCTTTTTCTTGTTGTCTCCTTCAGGAATGAAGTCTCCAAGGTTATTCTTCTGAAGTACCTGTGTCATATGATCGATCTACTTCTTCATGCATGTGGATTATTCATTATTCAGTTTATTGCAATATTTTCATTTCTTTCCCTTCTTCTTCTTCCCTTTGGAATTTGAAGAATCTTTGGAACTTGAAGAATCCTTGAAGGGTTTGGAATATCCCTCCTTCTTTGGGTCTGGATGTAATATCTCCTTTCGTTTCTACATTCATTTCTTATTGTATGACCCTTTTACATCATGCATGGTGAGTGAATGTGATTTGGGATATTTCATGAGCCCCAATTGTATGTGTTTTGTATGCTCTTATGTGAGAGACTCAATGAACTGAGCCATCGTAGGCATTTTCCAATTTGCTCCCAAAAGAAATCTGCCATAATGGAAATTTGAGACATATACAATGTATTATGGTCCTAGCTTGGCCAATATTGTTAGGATAAGTTGTTTCTCTTGTGTATACTTGTCAATACCACATTCACCCAAGCTCAATATCAAAGATTTAAATTTAGTAAATAAATCTTGTATATTATCAAAACTTTTAGGGTCTAAGGTATTCAAATCTACCTTGAGAGTATGACCTCACATCTCATCCTACTTTCCAAAGAGTCCTTCCAAGGTGGTCCATATATCGTTTGGATTCTTGCATGCGGCAACATGAAACCATAAATCAATGGAGATTAAATGAAGAAGTAGTCATGTGGCCTCATCCTTACGGTTCGCCCATCTAGTCTTCTCAAGCACTAATGTAGGTTCTATTTATGTCAACAACGTCAAATTATACAGTCCTTTTCTTTTGATTTGGAATGCGGCCTTCGAATTCCATTCAAAATAGTTGTACGGTGTAAGTATTATCACCAAACTTGATTGAATAAGTTTCATCGTCTCCATCCTTGCTATTGATTATGAAAAGATCTTGAAAACCCAGATCATGGATTCCGAGATATGATAGACAATTCTATGGAAACTATAGATATTATAACACATCTATATCTCCTAAAATATGATGGGGGTTTTGGACATTTTTGGTGAGCATGCAAATCCCTATGTTATAGGTCTCTGGTCAAAATTTCAACCCGACCCATATCGTGGATTTTGAGATATGGCTATTTTACTGTAGAAAACCAATTTTCTAGAGGGCAGTTGAATCATCACACTGTACTCTTCTTTAGGGTGCAATGATTTAGCTAATCGTTACACTATTTGAGAAAGTCGCACCCTAGCAATGGATAGGCTGCGACGATTCCAATTGTCACACCTTTCTATAGGGATAGGTTGTGATGATGGCGGAAACTAGGTTTACTCAAATAATATTTTTCTCTTCTCTGGCTTGTCTGGGTTGCTCCAAGCAACTCAACTCTGATACCATGTCAGTGTTTAATGGAAACCTGCACATGAGACCTAGCTAAAGCATACAAAAACAAAGCTTATCAAGAAAAGGAAGAGAGATACACTATGAAGAATGATAATCAATGTATATTATGATCTAATCAATGAGTGAATGAATTTCACTCATATAGGCAATGACATCCTATTTTAGGAATGCATGCATAATAGTGATGGTCTAAAATTAGAAATTCTAAAATAGAACTAGTCAGTTAACTCCCACTAAACTAGTGTGCCGAAAATAGAAATTTCTCCTACAATATGATCATTAGGGCATGCATCTATAGTTTAATAATCCATTCCAATGTCTTTCATAATGTCATGAAAATATCGATATGTGCGAGGTAAACTATTTGATGATGGTAAAAAAAAATCACCTATCAATCTACAACATAACAAATAACTAGTTAATGTAAAGAATATTAATCGTAAAAATTGCATTCTTATTTTACACATTAATTAACACTAAAAAAAAAAGAAAAAATTCAACATTTATGTATATGAGATGAAACATATTACATACATTAGGATCTGTTTCATACAAGTGTTTGAAAAATTATTCATAACCTTTAAGTTCACTAGCAACAATGTAGTGGAGAGAAGATTTTCTCTTGAGCCTTCATAAAGTCATTTATTTTCCTTTTGTAATAGAGGTTCATCATAAATACCATCACTGTCCCCATCCTCATTCGAATGATCAAACAAATATTGGATCATTTGATTTGTCCCATCATATTATTCCATGGGATCATTAACTTGATTTGTCCCATCATCTTCTTCCATGAGATCCTCATTTGTTTGATCATGTTCCTCAACTTGTACAACATCATTTCTACTAGTACTACTTGGTGCAATATTCTGCAGAAAGTTAGAGGGAAACTCTAACTTTATAATTAAAAACAATCATTCAAAATTAGTGTGTATAACAAATATTCAAACAATATATATATACATATATATAATTTTATATAAAATCAACAATATAAAAATAGATAATGAATATATAGCTAATTACCACGGGACAACATTCATTCGATCCCCCATCAATGTGCCCATATTTCCTACAATTTTTTGTAGTTGTTGCTATTAAATTTATTACGGGACGTGTAGTGCAACATTTTTTACAAGGGAAATAACATCTACCATCACCCTTTTCAATAGCTTTACTTTTTTTCTCGCCTCTAACATACTGCGACATTCTTCCACACAAAAATACCCTTTCTGAACCATCATTTTTATAGCAAGATTGTCGCAACATCTCTAATTTGAAAAATATCTATAGATATTTATTTTGTCGCAAGAGAGACGAACGTTGAACAAGTCAATGTTGAATTTTCCAAACAATGTAACGGACAATGTTGACTTTGTCAAATAGTGTAACAGTCATCATTGAATAGTCTCTCTTGTGAAGATAGCCAAAGGTCATTGCAAGAGAGACGGGAGTCCACTATATTCACGTTCGTCTCTCTTACGATGTACAAATGGTTTCATTGCAAGAGAGACGAACGTGGGATAGATTTATAAAAAAAAAGTAAAAATTCAATTCTTTATCTTCAATTTTGCGACGAAAGGTTACTTTCGTCGCAAGTAGTCGTCACAATTTTTTCAATATGTAGTAGTGTGGTATGGTATGGTATATTATGGTATTGATATTAGTATGGTATGGTATATTATGGTATTGATATTAGTATGGTATTGGAATTGGTATGGTATGGTATTGGTATTGGTATGGAATTGGTATGCATATCATTGTCAATGCATACCATTTCCATGCAATGGTATTGGTATTGGTATGCAATGGTATGGTATTGGTATGGTATTGGTATTGGTATTGTTATCGGTATGCAATGTTATGGTATTGGTATTGGTATTGGTAGTCTTGGGATTTTCAAGAGAGAATATAGCACAATGGAAATGTTATGTGGAACTTTATCTCATATTCATGTAAGGATTAAGGATGAGGAATATAGTTTGGTTTGGTAGAAGATTCATATTTTAAGATAATAGATTGAAAATATATGGTACAAAACTATGTTATGTAATGCAGAACAAGACAAAATAATTGTGTTGGAAGCCCCTTTGGAATATTACAACTACTATGAAGACACGTGTTTATATGTGGCTGGTGTTGAGAGACAAGTTACTTCTTTGAGATCATTTTCAAAGGAGAAGTAACCAAGGCCTGGCATGTGTTCACTTTGTAAGATGGATGATGAAGTTATCACCCATAGATTAGTGAAATGAACCTATGTTAGAGAAGGTCCAAGGGAGAGAAGGCCCTATGAATTTTGGATGAGAATCCAACTTATCCAAATAGTAGGCAAATATAAATAAATTAAACGAAAGGGGAAAATACCTGCTAGGAAAACTATGTTTGTTATCAGGAGCCACAAAGCAAGGGCTAGTATTTCCAAACTCCATAAATTGCAAGGAACATTCCACAAGTTCATAATATTCAAAGGAAATAAAGTACAAGGATGCCCAAATGGGGATTCGTTGACAAAAACTATGGAAAAAACAAGGCAAGGGATCCTTCAGTACTATTGATACCTCATTCTCCATCCATATTACAAAGTCAATCCACTTTTGATTTTGTAAATTTTCTTTTTCAAAATGTGTTGGATGTTAAAAACCAAATATCAATATAGCATAGAAAAAACTCAGAAAAAGTACTCAATGCCTTGAAAAAGAGATAATTTCAGATAATAAGCCTCTTCGAGGGGACAAACTCCTTTTACCCCACTTAAATGTTCAAGTACAAGATGATTCAAAATGAAAATGTCTCCTTGGTATATATAGGAGACTAGGAAGTATAATTACAACTAATGGCCTAAAGCCGACATAAATAAAATAACATTACTAATATAATATACCCCAATGAAGGGGTAATGA
>SNQJ01S0000131.1:209691-256023 GCA_010110895.2 Picea sitchensis
AGTACAAGATGATTCAAAATGAAAATGTCTCCTTGGTATATATAGGAGACTAGGAGGTATAATTACAACTAATGGCCTAAAGCCGACATAAATAAAATATAATTACTAATATAATATGCCCCAATTAAGGGGTAATGAGCCAATATTAGGGATTAACATTGGATGTCGACCATATTTGTCCTCCTCTCAAAACATGCCACATTGACTAGTTAAACTAATAAATATGTAATCATTTACGTTTTTCTAGGAAAAAAAAACATTTCACATAATAAATATACTTACAAAGGTCCAGATCAAGGCTTGTAAACCTTTTTGGCCATTGTGATGCGTGGCTTGGAGTTTTGCAAGCCTAGATTTTGAGGCTTTGTATTGAAACATAAACTAAGTCAATTGAACTATGCACAAATAAAATATAAAAATTGTTTAAGAAATTTGATATAATATTATGGGCAAATTGAAATACCTGGATACTCTCCTCACTGGACTTCCTCCGTACATATGAATTCTAATGTTATTTTGCAATTTCTTTCCATACTTTTACACTAACATAAAGCCCCCTTTTTTGAGCCTTAGCTTGGGCGAGAATTTTTTTATCTTCTTTGTTTGGTTGCACCTAAATCTCTTGCAATTCGGAGACATTTGTCTTTTCACCTTTTTTACCGACCAACCTACGCCAAATTCAGAATCAATGTCATGAATTGTAGATTTATGCAGGTGCATTGGTATCTTTGAGAATAAAAAATGGAGATGGTATTTGAACTATTGAAGGCATGATTCCTTCAACCTATTTTCAAAATCCTTCCCGACATATGACATTTTGATTTCGCCTGAAACCATGTCATATTCTATCATTGTATCATAGTTCCCAATGCAAGTTGCAAAACATGGTGTGGTGGAAGAAGTTTGGGTACCAGTAGTGGATTCAACATTGGAGCTCTATTCTCTCTATTCCATGTTCTTAGAGGTCATCGTCAATGATTTCCTTGATATTTTTCTCGATCCAAGAGTGGTTGGGGAATCAATTGATTCCCTTTCATAGGGTTGATTTGCTTGCAATGTTTCAAGGGTATTAGTGGATCGTTTTTATATGTATTTTGCAATATTTTTCAAGTCTACACCATCAATTTTTTTTTCGGCCTCCATCCCCAATATCGAAGTCAAGGAATATTTCTCCTGGTCAGTCTCATGTCCCTAGATATATAAAATAATTTTTTTGTGTTAAAAGTTTCAATAAAAAACAAATAACTAAAAGCAAAATAAAAAAAATTGAGGCAATTAAAAATCTATAAATTGACAAGGACTTACCTCATTATGGACATAATTTGCTTCCTTCCCTCTACTTGAAATTTTAATCAAGCTAGGGAAAATCCCTTTTGTCACGATTTGGTCAAGTGGACTTGGTCATGATTTTTGAAAGTCCTTATTTCTTCTCCCTTATTTGTGGTCTTTTTTTCCCTATTCTAACAAGGATAAACAAATTTCAAACTCAAATAGACCATAAAACATGAGGAAATGTATATATCAAGAGGTTGAATTGTGAAATTTGATAATTGTTTTACCTGCAAATATCAGTTCGCCCTTAGGAAACCCCCAAATCATGCTCTGGTCATAACCTATCTATGTTCACCTTAGTAAACGCCCAAATCATTTTGGAGTCCAAATCTAGTTTGAAAATGAGTTGGTATGGTCAAACCCTATCTCCCTTATCCCTAGGAAACACCCAAATCATGCTAGAGTCCAATTGTATTTTGAAATTGAGTTGGTTTGGTTGCAACCTATCTCCTCTCTCCCTAAGAAACACCCAAATCGTGTTGGAGTCTAAATGTAGCAGGAAATTCACTTGGACTAGTCACACTCTATCTCCATTCACCCTGGAAAACACCCAAATTTTGTTGGAGTCATAATGTAGAAGGGAATTTAGTTGGACAGGTTGCACTCTTTCTCCATTCGCCCTAGAAAACACCCAATTTGTGTTTTTGTAATTCTTCCCTTCCAAAATGACATTTGTGTCCTCTTTCCCATAGGTTTATTTGTTTTTTAGGTTTGACATATCAGTCGACACTAAGTGGGCTCCATATATGCCTACTTTAGCATTGATTTATCTCCTAAATGTAATCAACTATGGGCATCTTAGTGGGTGCAAAAAATGGCAGGGATTGCACCTAAAATATGGTCAAAATGCATCCATTTGTGCCTAAACGGTGATATAAAATGATAGTTGTAGTTAAATGAGGTATTGGTATTGGTTGTAGTAAACCCCTTCTTCTACCTTGGAACAACCCATCCCTTGTTATGAACCCATTCCTTCTAACCTCAAGGCTTCCTCTCCTTTGACCTCTTTGATTGTCAACCACTCAAGTGGCCATTCCTTTCAACCTATCTACTTCACTACTAGATGGGAATCATCTAGATGAGAAGGCACCCATTCCACTTCTAATGGACCATTTCCTACTATACCTAAGGAGACCAGAAGTATATTCCACACTCTAATAAGACTAGAAGTATACCCACTTCAAATTCTAAGACTGTGACCTTCAACTTGGACAACCTTTTGTCACCATGTTTTCCTTCCTTCAACCCTTTCTAATTGGGGTCATTGTTAAGAACCTTTGTGTTCATCAATGTATAGTTAATGAGAGAGTCTATCGCTATATTATCATGGTCTCCCATCCATGTTACAATGACACCTTATTTGGAAACCTTTGATGATCGACGATGTGAGTCAATAGGAGTTGTACCTAGTATTCCCATTCTGATGCAGGATCATTGCTCCACCTCAGCAATGCACCCGCATTCAAACACATCAAAGTGCATTCAAGTAAGGGAGAGCCCATATATTCTTCAACCCATTTTTAAATTTTAAAATGTAATTAAATTCAATTAAATGATGTAAGGCTGGAAGAGATGAGTTGATCCCTTTGTACAAGTAGTAGATGACATCGCCTTTATTAGGCTTGAGTTAGAACAGGTCTTGAGCTTTGCCTCGGATCTGAAATGTACGTGATTTTTTATTGTAATCTGCCTCAGTAGATAGGCATTGTATTGGTGATTAGACACCACTAGAGCAGTTGGAGGGAAATCTCCATGAGCCCCTTTTGTCTTTCATCGTAACGTATGCCCAGTAGAGTCTGCTGAAGGTTGATATGAAAAATCATTTGTAAGACAAAGAGAGGAGAGGAGAGGAGAGTCGAGACTCTGTTGTAGTTTGAGCCTGCACACATTTGTAAACAAACATTTAGATTAATGAAAAGATAGAAATGTTAACTACATATGGTTCTGTGTATGTTTTGTGTGTTTTGTGAATGTTACTTATGTTTTCATGTGTGCATATGTTGTAGATGTATGTGATAGGTTCCATCTGCAGAGACCAGATAGAATTCTCTATAGACGAGTTTGTTAAGTTGTTTTGGGTTCTTTAGGTTGTGCAAGGAGTGCACGAAAGAGTGTTGAAATCTATAGCCAATGCAAGGAGTGTGTATTTGAACTCTTCTTCGAGTTCAGAGGAGAACATTCCAGGTGGGCACACCAGGGTAATTTACAGACTCAAAGAGGATCCTCAAGGTTGTTGAACACCTTGGAGGAAAAACTCACAAAAGAAAAACTTATTGAATACTCTGTAGAGCTCTGTCATGAGGGCATTGAGCAGGTGCAAGTGTGCACAAGGGAACTATGTTTGGAGTTCTGTGAGAAGAGAGTGTCAAGGAGAGGACACTACAGAGTTACTGAACACTCTGTAAGCTAAAAAAGGAGTGCTTCAAGCAAGTGCAAAGAGTGCACAGGACCAACACCTTCTGAAGTGTTGTAGAAGTTTAAGAAAACAAAGTTGTTGAATTCTATGAGGGAGAGGCTCTGCAAGGAGTGCATGGAACAGGCACAAAGAATGTGCAGGAATATTTTTGGGAAATTATTCTAAGTCTAAAGCCATCTGAAATCCCAGTTGAGTGCAAAGAGTGCGTAGGAGGTGAACTTGTTTCAATTTTGAAGCTCAAGAGGAAGAGCGCAGAGTGTTCCAGGAGGGCACTAGAAATCTTCTAAGAAAGCAGAAGGTCAAGACCCTTTGAGGGTTGAGCCATAGAAAAATCTCAGGAGGAGAAGCACAAGTCGGGACCCAATTTATGGGCTCATAGGAGAAGGTTTAGAGGCTAAATCCTTTGAATACTTGCAATTTTTCCCAATTCGGGAGGATTTTGAAGATCAAGAGGAGGAACGACAACAACCATCATATCATCTATAGGGAGCAATTTGGGTCGTCGAATTCTACGCCTAGATACAAAAATAAGCGTGTAGAGGAGGAGAGAAGATCCCGACCATTGTATCTGAGCATAGAGGATCGACACCCATTGGATCCAGGTAAAGTGAATGAGACTTAATCCTCTTAAGTGCATAGGAGAGTGGACTCACTGAATTCTCGAAGTGGATCGAGACCATCCATCGTCCGGAGGGACAAGTGGAAAAATATATGAAACTTCAGAGAAATCATACTCCAGGAGATTCTAGGTTAGAAGAGGGAAAAATCGTCGAAGTCATGAAGGTTGAAGAAATACAAACAGTTGGATCTGGAAGGGACACGTGGTGAAGATCCACGTGCTTCTGAAGAAGGGAACTTCGATGAAAATTCAATGTGGAGTGTGAAAAACTCTTGAAGCCCGAAGTTGCAAAATATATCCTGGTCTTCGATCGCCAGGAGGCACGTGGCATAAAATATGGATGTCTGGAGGTATAATAGTCCAAAGAAGAGTAGGAGAAGCGTTGGGAGAACTCCCGAAGTCATCAGGGGGCCAAAGAATATCTGGGTTGTCGATCCTGCAGGGACAGGTGTCGCCAGATCCTGCACTTCAGAGCGGGAGCACTTCGGAGGTTTGGAAGTTTTCGAGGAGTGAGACCGTCGAAGTCTCGAAACAACGAAGTAAATATGGATTGTTGGATTCAGAAGGGGTACATGGGGGAGATCCACATACTTTGGAGAAAATCACTTCGGTGAAAAGTTGGTGTGGAGTGTGCAAAAATCCTTAAGCAAGAAGTAGCGAATTCCATCGAGGCCATCGATCTAGGGAGGACATGCATCGACAGATCATGGACTTCAAAGAAAATCTAAGGAGAAGGTGGAGTCGTTGACCAGAAGCCGTTCGAAGCTCCAAAGGTAAGGAATCATCCTATCCGTCGATTGTGTGGACACGTGGTGTCATCTCTGTCACTTCGATGATAGGAAAATTCAGAGGAAATTGGAGAGTAAAGTCCCAAAGGTCACAATCCCCAAAGGTCAAAGTTCATAGGAGTCGTTGATGAATGGGGGATGCATGGAGCGTAGAGATTTACTTCAGAGGAATTGAGGAGTGAAGGCACGAAGATTCCTAAAGGACGAAGCACCAAACTCCATTTGAATCGTCCATTGAAAAAGGATGCATGGATAAATATTTTCCACTTCAAAGGATTGACATTTTGGAAGAAAAAAGAGAAAGGGAGCATTGACCGAGATTTGCCCAAAGTGGAATCAAAGGACAATATCGACCGTAGATCGAGACAAGCACGTGGCACTTGATCCATATCTTTGTTTAGAAGTACTTCGGGAAAAAGGGGTGTTGAAACGTTTGGAACTCCTGAATGTTGAAGTCCCGAAGTAGATCATAGTCATTGGCTGTCAGGAGAGCGTGGACCATAGATCTGGTCCAATAGATTTCTCCTATTTAGAGTTCGGGGAAAAAGTGGTCAGGTGCATTAAAAATCGTTGAAGCCCGATTTGTTGAAGGAATCGGGAGACGTTGATCCAAAAGGATGCGTGGTGCTTGATCTATAGCTCTGAGCATCAAATACTCTAGAGGAAAAAGGTGTTTGGAGTGCTCGGAACTCCCAAAGGCCAGAGTCCCGAACCGGATCAGAGCCATTCATTGTTCGAGGAGCGTGGACCATAGATCCCTTTCGGGTAAGTTCGTTGGTTCTAGGTTCGGGTAAAAAGGCTTCAGCTACAGTCAAAACGACCGAAGCCCAAAATTTTGAAGCTCCTTAGGGTTTAGCCTAGGGTCAATCCCAAGGTCATATGAGGAGAGGGGCCAGGCGGAAGGAGCTAGTGCCCACCAGTTTAAAATTTCCAAGAGCACCAGGAAAAGGGCCCATGGGTTACATAGGACCTACGCCTAAGGAGATAAGGGGCTCGTGTTAAATCATTTTGGGGGCTAGTAGGGTCCCTAGGAGCTAATTTGACTCAGCCTTTTGAATATCCTTGAACGAGAGGTTGCGAAACCCCTAGGAGAGATGGGGGGATGTGTCACATTCAATTAGATGATAATATTGTCTTAGTATATGTAGCAATTTTTATCACCTCTATTGAATTCAACCTTCTTCTTAGGTGAAATTATGTGTATGCCACGTAAGTTATGGCATATTTTCTCTATCATGTGATGAATTTTCCACATGAAGGATGCATTATCACCATTGATCCCCTCACATGTTGTAGTTATCAACTAACTATTACTCAAGACAATGTCTCACCTTTAGTAGCTCATTCACAATCTATCCTTAATGTTTGGTTGGATCATGATCTAAATCAAAATTCCTTATGTCACCACTACCACCATTTGCACAACCTCCACTCTGATAGAGTATGATTCTTTGGATCCTTTGAACAACTTAGACTTGCAAATTGATATTGTAGCTTCACACTTGGGAGCCACCAATCCACTCTCTTTTCCCATGTGTGAAAGTGCTCTTTCCTCATTAACCATGAACTTCGATGATGATGAAAATTATTTGATGCTATACCTTATTTTAATGGTCCTTGGGATAACCTCCATTAATTTTCCTATTGACTTCCTGCCTAAGCTACCCACTCCACTAGCATGCCCTTAGACTCCATCTCCTCTAGAAATATATTTGATTCTTTCCTACTAGCACCACATATTGCACTTGACAATGATACCTTGGACCACTCTTATGATCATTGATTTTTCAACCACATGGATTCTTATTTAATATTTTGAGGATACAAATACTTCCATGATTTTAATTACTCTTGATAAATCTAATAATATTTTTCAATTGGTATTGTTATTGGTATGAAATGGTATGGTATTGGTTTTGGTATTGGTATGGTATGGTATGGTATTGGTATTGGTATTGGTATTGGTATTGGTATGGTATGGTATGGTATTGGTATTGGTATTGATCTTGATATTGGTATGCAATTGTATTGTTATTGGTATGCAGTGGTATTGGTATTGGTATTGGCAATGCATAAGGGTATTGGAAATGCATATTGGTATTGGTATTGGTATTGGTATTGGTATTGGTAATGCATATTGGTATTGGTATTGGTATTGGTATGGTATTGATATGCATATCATTGCCAACGCATACCATTTCCATGCAATGGTATGGCATTGGTATGGTATTGGTATTGTTATGATATGGTATGGTATGGTATGGTATTGGTATTGGTATTGGTATGGTATGTTATGGTATAGTATGGTATTGGTATTGGTATTGGTATTTGTATGGTATGGTATTGGTATGCATATCATTGCCGATGCAGACCATTGCCATGCATTGGTATGCAATGATATTGGTATTGTTATTGGTATGCACTAGTATGGTATGGTATTGATATTGGTATTTGTATTGGTATGATATGGTATGGTATGGTATTGGTATGGTATTGGTATTGGTATGGTATAGTATTGGTATGGTATTGGTATTCTCCACTTTAGTTCTCCTATTGAATTCCTACCTAAGCTACCCACTCCACTAGCATTCCCTTAGACTCCATATCCTCTAGAAATATCTTTGATTCTTTCCTACTAGCATGACATATCGCGCTTGGCAATGATACCTTGGACCACTCTTATGATCATTGATTTTTCAACCACATGGATTCTTGTTTAATATTTTGAGGATAGAAACACTTCCATGATTTTAATTACTCTTTATAAATCTAATAATATTTTTAAATTAATGTTTCATAGATGCGTGGATTTGAACTAGATATTGATATTTTGGTACCTTTGCATCATTCTGTTATCCATGGTTGGCTTAGCAAAAATGTAGTAATTTTTGTCACCCCTATTGACTTCAATTTTCTTTTTAGGTGCAATTATGTATGGTATGGTATGGTATTGGTATTGGTATTGGTATTGGTATGGTATGGTATAGTATGGTATTGGTGTTAGTATGGTATTGGTATTGGTATTGATATGGTATTGGTATGGTATAGTATGGTATTGATATTGGTATGGTATTGGTATTGGTATGCATATCATTGCCAATGCATACCATTTCCATGCAATGGTACACAATGATGTTGGTATTGGTATTGATATGCAATGGTATTGGTATTGGTATTGATATGCAATGGTATTGGTATTGGTATGGTATTGATATTGGTATTGTTATTGGTATACAATGGTATGGTATTAGTATTGGTATTGGTATTGGTATGGTATGGTATTGGTATAGTATTGGTATTGGTATTGGTATGGTATGGTATTTGTATTATTGGTATGCAATGGTATTGGTAGACAATGGTATTGGTATTGGTAATGCATAAGGGTATTGGCAATGCATATTGGCATTGGTATTGGTAATGCATATTGGTATTAGTATTGGTATTGGTATTGGTATTGACAATGCATATTGGTATTGGTATTGGTATTGGAAATGCAATGGTATTGGTATTGCTATTGCTATGGTATGGTATGGTATTGGTATGCATATAATTACCAATGCATACCATTTCCATGCAATGGTATGGTATTGGTACTGTATTGGTATTGTTATGACATGGTATGGTATTTGCAAACCTTTTATGATCGACCATGTGAGTTAATAGGAATTATACCTAATCTTCCCAGTCAATTAGGTGATAAGATTGTCTTAGTAGATGTAGAATTTTTTATCATCCCTATTGAATTCAACCTTCTTCTTTGGTGGAATTATGTGTATTCCACATAAGTTATGGCATATTTTCTCTATCATGCGATGAAAATTTGAAATCAAGGAAACTAGTAGAGGAATACAAGTGGTGTAGACTCAAATTAGTGAGCAAGGTAGGGAATGGTGGATGTGATTGAATTAATGTTTGAAGGTCCCAACTATATGATGTGGTGTTTGATCCCAAGCTAAATTTTGACTTGTGGCCATATTTTCCGTAACTTATTAGATGATAATGGATTTGATTGGTGTGCTAAAAATTATTGTCATTGTTGTGTAATAGGATCTAGAGGAGACCATGGAAAGAGGACGTGCATGGTGTAGACCTACTAAATCACAAAGAGGAAAGTGGATGGAAGAGGATATGGAAATGAAATTTGCAGATACAATAAAGGTAAGAATAAAAATCAACCTCAACCAAAGGAGGAAGGTCTTTATGAATTCACAAATGCTACAACATAGAGGAGATAAAGTCATTTTTTTCCATGTGGCCTTTTGAGCTCAAACTTATTGGTTGAAAATGCACAAGAATGGTGATTAAATGTGATTCTACGATCAAGGTAAAAGTTTGAAAATTAGGATGGCTGGGTGGGATAGGGATGTTGGATACTTTTCTTGTTGAAATTTTGGCTCGAAGTAAATACCTAGGGTCATAAAAAAAAAAAAAATCAACTCCAAAACATGGTATCAATATGTCAAAATTGTGACTAAGGTGAGGTTTTTTGTTGTATAGCATATTCGTTGAGATAATATAATTGGTGTACTAAACATTATTGACTATGTTGTGTATTACAGGAGCTAGATGAGGCCATGGAAACATATCGTTTCATATCAAATGAGGACACAATGCATGACGCATGACATGAGGTACTCTATTTTGATTTAACTTAGGAAAAATTAATCGGATGGAATTTTGTGAAACATCCATGTTTTTTTCATGAAATTATTAATTTTTTTAGTGTATTATCCAATCTTGCCAGAAATTAATGCATGTTGTTGATTATTTTAGATGGAGATTGGAGAAAATGTAGAGCTTGAGCATTCAATTAGCAAAATAAAAATATATGTACGTGGATGTGGACCTAAAACTATTAAATCATGTAGAGGACAATGGGTGGAAGAGGATATGACAATGGATCCTACATATGATTGCACTGAACAAGAGGTTGGTCTAGACTATAGTATATGGGATGAATACTTTGAGAAAATTGTTGTTTGTGGATGTTTTGTATGTCGTGGAAAGAAACAATTCGAATGAGCGATTGTACAAAGACATTACATAATTGATGAGATTCCAATGGGTAATATTCCTCCTACAATCGATTCAAATCCAATTGGAATTGTGGTAAGGAATTTTCCAATTTGATATAAATAATATGTATACTTATTTTAAACATTGTTTTATATTATTTAAATAATTAATTTTTTCTTAATGAATACTTGCAGGATAAAGTTATTGGTTTAAAGTTTCATGCATCCCCAACTTATAGCATATAGGGTGATGATCATTTATCATATGATACATATAACAAAAATATGTACACATATACCAGCTCTGAAGATGAGGATTTGGTGAAAACAAGTAAGAGAACAAGAACCTCTTTAAAGATGCATAATTTTCTTAAAGACAAGGGGAAGGTGGACTACATACCTTATGAGAATGAATGTGATGGAGATGATGACTTTCCCCTAAGTTTGAGATCAATTTACAAAGAGACATTTGATCGTCGATTATATTGTGCTTGGACCAGTGATCAACAACTACCTAAAGTGTATGAGGTGTTTCAATTTCGGGGATACAACTACATGATACAACCCTCCAATATTCATGGAGAAAATCTAGGCCTCTTTATTGTCCAAAATTTCCATGTGGGATCTAAAAATAGAAACAATTCACAAAAAATAACTAGGAGATTAATGCCATATTATGGTCCATCATATTACAGTGGTGAATGTAGAAGGCTAGCAGAATATAATCCTAGCATTCCAACATATGGTCCAAATTCGAATACGTTGTTGAGTATCCTTTTTGTCACATCCAATTTCCTTATCTTGTCCCATATCCTAACCAATTTTTCCTAATACATATGCATTATTTGCCTATTTTCCTCAACAAGCTTGTCATTTAGCCATTATTGTGTACATATGAGGTAACCTATGTTTAATCGTGATTTATGAGATTTATTAATGACTGGGATTGAATAATTGATGTTTAATTCTCTCTAATTACTTTGAATGATATAAGAATATCTTGTGACAACATCTCCTATTCATCTGATACCTGTTTCGGTATTCATCTGGTACTCAGCTCGTCCGATACCTATTTCTATGCTCGTCCAGTACCTATTTTTGCGCTCGTCTGGTACCTATCTTCGCTATCATCCAGTACCAATGTTGAGTTCATCCAGTACCTATTCCTATGTTATTTTGGTACCCATTTATGTGACTTTGTTCATTCGGTACCAGTCTTTTGCTCCAACTATGCGCGTCCGGTACTCGTTCTGTATTTGCAAGCTTGGGTATTTGAACGAGGTTGTTCTCAATGGGTCCAAGGAATTTGTTGGCTCGAATATTATTTGTTTTTTGAAGACCATGATACATTTCATCACTCATGCACCTCATGTCATGAAGATGAAATCATTCCCTTGAAAATTGATATATCAACCAATTGTAATATTTGTGCAAATATTTGATGTTATCTCAAGACTTTGATTGTAACGGTTGTTTCTCTTTAAAGATGAATAATTGTAGATGATAGAAATATACAGAGATAGAATTAAGCACTGTTATGCTGTAATATTGATTCTATTGGAAGGTTTACAGTTGGGAGTGAGCTTGTCATTGATGTCAAGAACAACGATGGCAAAGATCAGCATGATCAGAAGCATAGTGATAATGGAAGAGGAGGAGCAATAGTGAACGTTGGATCTTATTCAGAATCCCCAATGACCGTCAGATATGAATTCAGAGAGGAGTAGCATGCAGTAGACGAGAATAGATCTCGGGCGTTCGATCTAAGCGTGGGGTCCATCCATCGTTGGATCAAGGAGAACCTGCACGTTCATTAAAGAGCAAGGAGAAGCGGGTATACAAAATCCCGAAAGAAGGAGGACTGCCCATCTTCGGGCAGGACACGTGGTCACAGATCAACATTCCGCTGACTAAAAAGTCAAAATAAGGAAGTTCTCTATCCTTCCAACTCGCGAAATGGACAAATGAACTGAAACGTTGGATCCAGGATTGATCGGGGACGGACGCGTGGTGAAAGAACAGAGCACCACAAAGACTCCATTTTGGAGTTTCGCAGATCGGGAAATCCAAAGGAAAGAGGTTCAAATTCGCGATATGTGAAATCGTGAAACAATCTCAGAGTCTTGGCTATCGTGACTTGGAGTGATGAGACCCTTCATCATAGGAATTGCGAGATGCAAATTCACGATGAGATCTGGACCATCAATACACCAAGATTCTAGACCGTTGATCTAATCTCCATCTCAGAGTCTTGCCTATCGTGACTTGGAGTGACAAGAACCTCCATCTAAGGAATTGCGAGATGCGAATTCTTGATGAGATCTGGACCGTCAATACACCAAGATTTTGGACCGTTGATCTAAGCTCCATCTCGAAGACTTGCCTATCGCAACTTGGAGTGATGAGAACCTCCATCTAAAGAACAATGAGATGTGAATTCATGATCATATCTGGACCATTAATTCATCGAGATCGTGGACCGTCGATCAGGGTCAATGAAGGTCATAAGTTCACGAAAATACCAAAAAGGTGAAATGGATGTAGCCTGTGGTCACATCGGTGGAAGATGGGGGAAGGAGCTAGTGCAGACAAGCTCCTTTTTGGAGTTTTGGGGATCGCGACTGGGAGTGTCGAGACACTTGGTCACATGAATTCCAAATTGTTGAATGCCGAAATGCCGAAATGAATGCAAGATCCCATGGAGCCAATCCAACGGTGCAAGTGAATTTGAGTATGATCGGAGGGCTAATGTTTCTCTTCACAGTGTAACTTCTAGAAACCATTGATGGTTTCTGCCAGAAGATTCGAAGAGACTTGGGAAATTGGTCACATCTATGGAAGATGGGGGAAGAAGCTAGTGCAAACAAGATCCTTTTGAGTTCTTTGGGATCGCGACCGGGAGTGTCGGTGACACTTGGTCGCTATTGAATTCCAAATTGTTGGAATGTCAAATGCCTAAATGAATGCAGCATCCCATATTTCAACTTAACCCAAGTGCGGAATTTGAGTATGATCGGAGGGCTAATGTTTCTCTTCACGCACTCTTGCAGTCCATTGATGGTTTCGCCGCACATTCAAGAAGACTTCGTGTGTGATCGCTAAAGGAGATGAAGAGTCTCCAAGCTTCTTCCAGTGAATGAAGACTATTCTTAGAGGGGATTGACAGATGGATGAGCGTTGAAGTCTGTAACTGAAACAGAAAGGATAAGCTCGACTGTGCCAGAGAAGATGATGAGTCTCAATTGCCAGAGACGCTGAGGAATCTCAACTAAACACCCAGTGATGTTGGACACGTAGTGGGAACCACCATAGAAGCTGAAGAGTTGCAATGATCAGGTAGATCACTCAAGATGTGGAGGAGATCGGCGTGGTCTGAGCATACAAAGGCATTGTGCACATTGTATGCACAAGGTGCACAGAAGCTATAAGTACACAGTATAGAGAAGAGATGTCGTTGCAGTTGTTGTTGAGGTGAAGTAATGCAAGTGTGAAGAAGTAAAGGGGTGGTGCAGCAGTTGAAATGGACAGGAAACAAAAGGTGCATTGAATGGGAATGGCACACAGAGCACAAAAGGCAGAAGAACAGAATGGGCAGTGGATGCATGCAAGAAGACAATGAGGAAGCCTGAGTAGAAAAATCTTGCAGAACAATGATGAGACTGGTAAGTTGTTATTGAACACTATATCATTTTAATAGGTTTCAGTATTTCATATTTATAATCCAGGGTGGTATGGAGGTGCTAGGGAGGACTGGTGTCCTCAGAGGTTCAAGTGGGTTCTTGAACACAGGGAGTTGTAGCTTCCTTCTAGTTGGTGCTAGAGAAGCCAGGGAGTTGTATCTTCCTTCTAGTTGGTGCTAGAGAAACCAGGGAGTTGGTGCTTCCTTCTAGTTGGTGCTAGAGAAACCAGGGAGTTGGTGCTTCCTTCTAGTGGGTGCTAAAGAAAACAGAGAGTTGGTGCTCTCAACAAGTTGTAGCTTGCAAAAATAGAGGTTGTAGCCTCACAATGAGTCGGTGCTCATATGTATGATAATGTAAAGAATGTAAATAATACTTATCATATAAAGAAGAAGAGGTTTTTACCCTGTATGGGTTTCCTTGGGAAATATCTGTCTCTGTGTTTCTCACATATGTGACTGATGCTGAATGTGCCATTGTTTATTTCCCTACATTATTGTGATCATCATTGAGTGCCTTGTAAAGATTTTAAAAGAAGCATAATTGTTTAAGAACGGTAACAACTGATTCACCCCCCCTCTCAGTTGTCCAATAGATTCTTGAAGACTGTTGATTGTACCTTTGTTTTCTGAAGTAATGATATAAATTGCAGTTCATGGATTCTATGTGTGTGTTCAAATGTTCTCTTTTGTAAGTTTATTTTAAGATATTCCTTGTTGGTATGGAAAGGGCCCACCGATATAATCAAGGTAAGCTTATTTGTATTTAGTTGTGAATATAATTCTTTTTTTCTATGTGTAGATAAAATAATTCTATGTTTGATCATAACATCTGACTTTATTCCTATTATGTTTCAGTGATACACTTGATAACATGCAGTATAGATGTGTGGTAATCCTAAGTGAGTGAGATATTTGTGTGCAATGTAATATTTTTGAGTGCAACGATTTCTGAGTAATTACTTGTTATATTTGTGTGTGTATATGAAGGCAATCACTTGTTAGACTATATGCTTTAGTGTTCATTTCTGTTTTCCAAATCTAGGGACAATTTGGATCTCCATCTTTAACCCTACATGAGCCTATAATGGAGTATCCCACCACAATTAGAGTTTCTTCTGGAAGTTATTAGGATACATCTTGAAAACATAGGAACAATCAAGACCTCCATCTCTCGCCCTACATGCACCTATAATGGAGTGTCTTACTTTGCATGGTATTTCTTCTAGGATTGATTGAGTTTTCTTTTAAGAATATGCAAAGTGTTAATTGATATTAGTTTAGTTGCACCAGAAGATAGAGTCAAAGTTCATCTTTCCATTTCATGAGCCTGTAATGAAAAGATTCATCACCTAAGCTAGAACCTTAGATCATATGCCTGTTTATGAGTGTTTCTTTCTGATTTTTGAACTGTGTGGAGAGTGTTATTTAAAAAGTGTGAAAATAGAGTATTTGGTTTTAGAGTGTTTTCTTATATAGGATATACTCATCAAACATAGGAATTTATCTGTTATTGGCACATATAATGCATCAACTCTATTGATTACAAAACAAGATTGACATATTAAATGATTGCAATATATTGAACATATAATTGCACCAACATTTTGGTGTCGTTGTCGGGGAGTTGTAAATGGTAATAGGTAGTGTTTACATTAGATTTATTTTATGGTTTTGGAGTAGTTTTAAGTATGACCCGAGGGTGGATAGAAGACAGTAAGACGTGAGGGAAGAGCCCACACATCCACTTTAGTGGGGTTTCTACAAAGTCCAGTTGTCCTCTTACCTTCAGTAGTTAAATTTTGTGTTGAGTTAGTATTTAGATCTTCTTTTTATGTGTAAACATAGAGATAGAAAATGTAGATTTATTGCATTCAAAGTTACAGAAAAATAAAGAAAATACCCCCATACTAATTCATCTAATTTTTGTGTAGGAGAAATTCTCAAAGAGGAGAGTTCAAAGGAAGTAATTGAAACTATAGTCAAAGGTCCTAAATCTGAAGCTACTGTGCATATTGAGGACATATTACAACAAGAAGTAAGGGAAGCAATGGCAACCCAATCAGAAGGAAGAACTAGAAAAGAGACAGAGGTAGTGGTAGAAGAGGATGAATATGCCATTGGAGCAACACACAAAGCATTGGAACAATTGGATATCCCAACCAACCCAATGGTTGAACCATCACTTAGTGGGGAAACATCACTTGCAGCCTATAACATGCTATTTGGAGATATGGTAGATGAGGATGGGAATGCAAATAATGAAACATAGACATTTGGATTCCCAATATTAGATATTACTAGAGATGTTTCTATGAACAATATCCCACTATCATCACTACCTCACTTACATGGTATGTCAAAAGAAGACCCTTATTCATTTTTGTTTGAATTTGATATACTATGTAGGAGTTATAATTATATTGATAATGCACAAAACTTAAAACTCTTTCCAGCCACACTTAAAGACTCAACATTAAGGTGGTTTATGATCCTAGGAGAGAACACTATCTTATCCTGGGATGGGATGAAATAAAATTTCCTCTAGAAATATCAGGATTATTGCAAAAATAGGGATGCTAGGAATTATATATTTAAAATGCAGTAGCCTGAAGAGGAGAGTCTGGAAGATTACCTAGAAAAGTTCCTATACAATTATCAAAAGACAAAACAATTCGCCTTAGACACAACCACAATTTGGACCATCTTCTTGAAGGGTATAAGGGATGACTGTATTGAGGTACTAAACCTCATGAGTTCTAGACATGTATATTAGAATCCATTTGCAGACATTGCAGAGTATTGTAAGAGGTACTCTCACAGCCAAGCCAAAACATGGAAAAGTGTAAGGGATCCTATAACAAAAACTGCCAAACCTGATCCAGGAGGTGTTACAAGGATAGAATTAGGGAATCTGCTAGAAAAAATCAAAACAGACATCCTAAACACAATCAACACCCATTTAGACACCATGAAGATAAAAAAGAAATAAGAAGAATAAAATGATACTTTAGCAATTTTTTGTCCTCGATGTAGATAGAGGCATCCTGAAAAAGAATGTCATATTAATGTCATTGTAATTTGTAGGATCTCTACAGAAGATCACCCTACCAATGAGTTTCCATCCTTACCTAGACTAAAATCCATTTTTAAGGGAGGAGGAGAACCCCAGGAAACATCATATCCCCCTAAGAGAGTATGGAGACAACAAAATCCTAATATTTTTTTCAATCCTACCACACAATATCCACAACAACAATGGATTCCTCCAATGCCTTACTCTCAATGGACACATCAACAAACATAATTCCAACATTGGCAACAAGGATGGAGAGGGATTTCATATGGGAATGTTCCTTTTCAACCACCAACGTTTCCTACTTACCCCCAATATCCTTCCAATATCTCTCAGTTGTTACATGGGTTTAATCCACCTACTCTACCTCCACCTTCCCAGCTACAACAACAACTCACATTTCCTTTGAACCCAAATAAAAAACAACAAATGCAAGTTGTGCCTAATCCAAGCCCCCCTCGGCCTACCCCTATTCCTGCACAACCCATCCCTAATCCGAACAATAGACCTACACAACCTGTACAGAATCTTGAAGTACAGACTTTCCCAAGTTATGTGATAAATCCTACTTCACTAAATGAAATTCAATTAAGATCCAGGAAGGTCTTGAATACACCAAATTATACAATGGTTATTCAAGAAGAAGAAAAAATAGATAACTAACCAAATGAAGAAGAATACCTCCATGTACAAGAGGAAATTCCTCCTCACACTCGTCAACCATCATAAATTCCTTAGGAAACTAATCACATGCCTTATCCAGAAATATTACTTGTGAAGAAACTTGAGGTGCCTCTAGGACATGATTTAGAAGTTGAACTAAGGAATATATGTTCAAATATTTCCCTACTTCAAGCCATCAAAGATATTCCTATCTATTCCAAAATTGTAAGGGATCTTTGCATTAAAAAGCCTAGAAGGAAAAGGAAGGAACCTCATGTTATACAGGTGGTTGGACAATTGTCAGAATTTATATCATAAATTCCATCTAAATATAATGATATAGGAAATCCAGTGGTGACTATAGAAATCAATGGTATTTCTTTGTCAAATACACTTATTGATCTAGGTGCAACAATAAATGTTATGACTGTTGACACCATGCGAATACTATAACTAAATCATTTAAGGTAAACACAAACCTTGTTGGAATTGGCAGGCAAATCAGTCATTAGCCCAACAGGAAGCCTAGATGATGTAACAATTACCTTAGCCTCCTGGGAGTATCCTTTGGACTTCTTGGTAATTCATTCAAAATCCTCCAAACCTGGACATCTAGTTGTGCTTGGTCGACCTTTGTTGGCCACTGTTGATGCATTTATTAGTTTTTGGTCTAGGGAGATGACAATCTCTAATGGGACCCATAGTCATAAACTTATTCTCTTTCCTCCTTCCCAACCAGCCACTGAAGTTCCTTTATGGTTGTAGATTCCATATGGGGAGGAGAACCGTGCTCAAATCTTGTTAACACTTGAGAAAGCAAAGGGAGTTCAAGAACAAACTGAAGAACATATTTTAAGCCTATTTTTAGCTAATACAGAATGCATTGCGTATCCTCAAAATTTTCCATAATTTACACATATTTTTAGCCTTGAATTTAAGGAGGTTTGGAATCCCTCCACTTCTACATTATTCACTATATCAACAATAAGTGAAGAATAAGAGTCAGATGTTCAGACTGTTGAAATCAGTCCTGGAAAATCTCTGTATATCAATTCTAGCTTGAAATCAGATCGACAACAAAAATTGATCCAAATGATTCAAGGACAGTCCGATGCTTTTGCATGGGATTACTCTGACATGAAAGGAATTCACCTTGATACATGTATACACCATATTTACAACAATGATCAAATCGGACCTGTTAGGCAACCCCAAAGAAGAATGAATCCATCCTTAAAATATATAGTGAAAGAAGAGCTCCAAAAACTTCTACATGCCAATTTTATTTACCCTATTTCAGATATGAAGTGGGTACCCCCATTAGTTATTGTTCCTAAGAAGAATGGAAAATGGAGGATTTGTGTGGACTTTATAGAGCTGAAGAAGGCTGCCTATAGAGATTATTTTCCTTTTCATATCATAGACCAGGTCTTGGACACCTTGTCTGGAAAGAGGTACTTTTCTTTCTTAGATGGGTTTAGTGGGTATAACTAGATCAAAATTGCCCCCGAAGATCAGGAGAAAACCACATTTACTTGTCCATGGGGTACTTATTCTTATAGGGTTCTTCCCTTTGGATTGTGCAATTCCCCTTCCACCTTTCAGAGGGTTGTCCTAGCTATTTTTTCTGATTTAACCCATGACTGTGTAGAAGTCTATGAGGATGATTTCCAACAAGAATTGGACAATTTGGAGAAAGTATTGATCAGGTGTAGAGAGACTAATCTTTCCCTTAGCCATGAAAAATATAGAATGATTCTCACTGAAGGGATTGTCTTGGGCCATCATATTTCTAGTACTGGAATAAGGGTAGATGCTGCCAAAATTGACATTATTTCTCAAATTAGAATCCCTAGCTCACATAAAGAAGTTAGAATCTTCTTAGGGCATGATGGATATTATAGGAGATTCATTAAACATTTCACAAACTTGGATTCCCCACTATTCAAATTTTTAGAAAAAGAGGATGAATTCCATTGGGATGAACAATGTGAGATTTCTTTTGAAATTTTAAAGAAAAATATTTCTATTTCCCCTGTGTTAAGAGGAACAAACTGGTCGCTTCCCTTTCATATCTGCATTGATGCCTTAGATACCACTTTGGGAGCTATTCTAGGAAAAAGAGAAAACCAATTTCCTTATGCTATCTACTTTGTCAACAAAAATCTCTCTCCTACCGAAGTAAATTACACTGTCATTGAAAAGGAATTATTATTAGTAGTTCATGCCATTAATAAATCTAGACACTACATAACAGGGTATGAGGTTTTTGTACACACAAACCACTCAACCATTAGGTTTTTAATGAATAAAATTGTTACAAATGCTAGATTTACTAGATGGCTTCTACTATTGCAATAATTCAATATTGCTATCATTGACAGACCTGGAAAAGATAACCTTGTTGTTGATTTCCTATCTAGACTTATTCATAGAGGTGATAATGCACCAGTGGATGGAATTTTTCTAGATGAAAGTCTCTTTACTATTTCTACTTACATCCCTTGGTATGCAGATGTGGCTAACTATCTTGCAACAGGAAAATTACCCCAGAATCTGTCCCCTCGAGAAAAACAGAGGATTATTCAGCTGAGTGCAAATTATATATGGCATGATGATTGTTTATACCGTACAGGGCTTGATTTGGTGATTAGAATATGTGTACGGGAGGATGATATGTATGACATATTCAAAGCTTTCCATGATGGCTCATGTGGAGGTCATTTTGCTGATAAGAGGACAACATACAAAGTACTACAGTTAGGCTACTATTGGCCAACTATTTTCAATGATGCAAATAAGTATGTGGCTATTTGTGATGATTGCTAAAGGATGGAGAAACCAACTACAAGTGATGAGATTCCTCTCCAAGCTCAGGTAGTAATTGAATCTTTTGATAAATGGGATTTGGACTTTGTAGGACCTATCAACCCCATGTCTCAAAGAATAAGGTATATACTAGTCTTTTTGAGGTCATTTCCTGCTTCCGAAATTTCCCTCCATGTTTCTATTTTCCCATACTCTTTTTTCCCTTTATTTTCCCCCTTCTATACTTACCCATTTTTCCCTATTCCTTTTCCCTCCTACTATCCCTTTCTAGTTCCACACTTAGTCACATTTTTTCAGACGACATGTTCCCGGGTTGGCAGACTTATGATTTCTCATCCCCATATATAACTTCACATTACAGGTCCAACTAACCATCGTTTTGTTTCATACTTAGCCAATTTTACGATCACAGGTTCCTGGGTTGGTGAGATTGAGATCTCACGCTCCCATGTTTCATGATATACACCTTGCACCAAAAGTTTCAAGATATACACTTTGATCCCCAGACTCCCTGAATGTCCAAGTCACATTCCTCCTATGATGAGCTTGTCTGACTACCACATCATTCTATACTTTTCCAATTTTACACCTTAGACCGTCATGAACTCGTGGATCCGCGGGTTCCTGGACTCACAAAAATCACAAATCATATTTTTCTCCCGTCTATCCCCACTACCCTCGCGCCCTTCCTAATTTAAATTTACTATGCTATTAATGCTAATAACTTACTATAGAGGTTCAAAAGGATTGTCATTAATAAGTGAAAGGCTCGAGGAAATATCCTATTAAAACACATTAAAACATGACTTACGGGGGATTATATTACATTCTTCCAACATTCATTTTAAACATAATCTGGAGAAAGGGAACATTCTCATCAACTTATGGAAGAAAATCAACAATATTTATGTGGAGATACATTGAATATTTTTGGGCGTGAGGACCAGAGTTTTCAGTGGTCCAGATCATATTCCTACTACTCATCCTCTTCTACCTAGAAAGAAGTCATTTGAAGGTCTAGAATTGCGCGTGCAAGGTGCGTCCCAGAAGTTTTTGACTGTAAGAAGTTGGTTTCCTAGTGCGTCGAGAGTTATATTCCAAGCCATAGGATCATCCAATTGCATGATCATCCCCCTGTATCCCTGTCGCCCTAGGTATTTTGTAAGATGTTAAGACTTCCCGAGCCAATGCTCACCTTCAAGGGTGACGATTGCAGAGAATTATTAAAGAAACATGACAATGGGTTGGACCTCTTACATGAGTTCTTGGAGAACCCAACGACCGTCCCCAAGGACATCACGAGATTTCAGGTTAGTTCATTTAAAAATCCTTTCTGGGAATTTGCTTGGATTTTTACAAGGATAACCGGACAAGAAACTACGGCCACCATCTCTCGCATGATTCTGTACATTCTATATTTTATTGTCAAAGAACAGGCCATCTTCGATTGGGGCAAGTTGATTTCAATTGAAATCTCTTCCCAACTGTCTTAATACAAGATGAAGAAGAAATTATTTATGTCATATTATCTGGTTTTCGCGATAGCACATTGTTGTCATTTCCTGAGATTGTCTATGTGTAAGAAGGTAAAATGTGAATTTGACCTAGTAACCTTCCGGTATCAAACACTATGGAGGCACAAATCTGCCCAACATTTTTATGAAGTTTTTAATGATTTTGTCTCAGTTTTTAAGGGCTTTTTGTTTGGAAAGGACAGTCCTCGGATGTCTGACCAGTCGAGTAAGTTCTTGGATAGGAAGGGAACACTGGAAAAAATGGAGAATTATAATGTTATAATGGTGTTTGGCTCCAAGGAAAATCCTTCGTTCCTTCCATGTCACATATCTGAAAAATTATTCGTTACTGAAATAACAAGGAAGTACAACTATTGGTTTCATTTTTTCCATGAGAAGAGAAAAAATAAATTCATTCCTCTGCCTTGGAAAGTTGGGGACTTTGTATTCAAAAACATGAATAAGATTGATGAATTTGTAGGCCATTTCCACAGTCTAACTTTTAGATATGATGAAAGAGTAAAAGGCTTCGACCCCAGTGGTATTTTTGTAGAACATCTATTGGTTGTTTGTTTCATAAATTCTTTCATTATTACTATTATGAATGAAGACAAAGAAAATGATTCAGGCGCTCTTGCTCATGACATTGGTGACCTAGAAATGATACTCAACACCAATGAGTCATACAAATAGAGAGAAAAAGTTTCAGGTGAGAAAAGTGCCAAATCCCCGGCTGTCACTCCAAATAATACAACATCTGGGAACTGTGCTCCAATGACCCACCAAATCAAGAAAGTAACCCACATTTCTTTAGGCGAAGGAGGAGATAAGAACCCTCCTTCTGGAAAAATTGAAAGTTCTCATAAACTTCCCTCGAGGAAGAAAATAAAAAACATTGTGCAAGAAGAGGAGAGACCTCGAGGTGAAAGCGAAATCCATGACCTCTCCCTAGAGGATATGGAACTCAAAATTGACATCGATAAAGTGTCCCCCAATGTTGAATATCTAGAGAACACTGCTCACTAAAACCCTTAGATGGAAATAATTGAGACCGAGACCTTCGATGAAGAGGAGTATTTTGTATTTCAGAGCACCATTTTTGACAGCGAGTCCAAAACTTTGATTATTGAGAAAAGAGATGTAAAGAATAAAAATGGGAAATCTCATTCAGAGATTAACCAATGGAGCATGCAACCTTCCCAAATTTCCCAAATACACTGAGAAACTAGAGATGCTCTAGATAATTCTATTGGAGGCCTTCATGAAGAGAATGTCAGGTTAAAGGAGTGAATCAAAGAATTGGAGGAAGCTTTAATGCCTCTTATAGTACTTTCTAATCCTTTAGCAATGATCAGGCCTACCACCCCTGCAACAAAATTAAAAGGATCGGCAAGCTTCCTCACATCAGCCTAGGGCTATGTGGAGAAGAATATCAAGAAAATGATGGAATTAATAATAGAGACTTGGGATATGTCAAAGAGCATGGTCTCTTTTGGAATGAGAGCATAGACTTTTCATGAATATCTGCAGGCAAACTTGAAAAACAAGGAAGGTTTGTATCTTGATGCAGTTGTACCATTTGGTTTTAAATTTACTAATATGACAGAGTTGAGAAGGAGAGAGGAGGATCTCCCTTCTCCGAATAGGATAAAACAATTGAATGCATGCTGGAAGGAAAAGGTCAGAAACCTAAATATTATTGTCCAATCATGCAACGAGGCCATAAATAGAAGAGAAGAGTTATTCAAAAGGCTAACTGAGATAGATCTAGCTAGGAGAACCAATGAACTCCAAGACCCCAAATTGATACTCAACTCGTTGTTCTTAAACAAGCAGACATTTGACGAACAAGTTGATATCTTTAAGGGGTTATCATTTGAAAAATTCTACGACATTCTCGAAAATAGTGAGGATGACGTGGAAAAATGGCTAGTTGATTATTCGATTAAAAATCAAGATATTGAAGAAGATTTGCGGAATGTTTCTATTGATCTAAGGGAATTGGAAGGAAAACTTCTCAATATAAAAATCTGGCATGAAATCAACGTGGCACCGATGAGGAGCTACATCGAGGACTAGTTTAAGAAGGTTGTCGACAAATTTACTGATGAAGGGCAAAGGATGGTTGAGACAGTTCCTGTAACCATTGGGGAAATCCATAAAAGGAAATCAATGAGAAAGTGACACACCATGAGATACCATCATAGTAATTTCATGTTGATCACATCTTTCCATCTTTATCAATCTAGTCCACCTCTTTAAATATAAAGGTTTAACTGAAGAATGATAATTTCCTTTTCTTCTTACCAGGTCTTGTTGTCTTCCACCACCCACTTTATTCTTTCTATGAGATTCATTCTTATACATATTTGATTTATGATCTGCAGGAGCCCCAATACCAGTCATTATGACAAACACATTTTTATTTCAGAGAATATGTATTGAACTATATATTTTTTAGAAATTCCAAAGAGAGCTATTTTGGGAACAATCTCGACTGTGCTTTGTAAGCCCGTTTTTATGAATATAAAGTATTTGAGGTTGATCTATTGTTATCTTCATTTGAGCTGCTCATGTATCACTCTGTTAAAGCTCTCTTATGCATGCATACCTTTTTCTCTTAACTTTTTATGTGATCAGAAATATTTAGTTAAACTATGATGGATTTGAGGAAATTTTGCTTATTTTTCATTAATGTATAAAATGTGTGATTCATGGTCCTTTCTCAGGAACCTTCTTTAAAAAAAAAAAAAACATTTTAATTCTTGTTATTTTACATTTCATTAATTACCAAGACATACTTCTACATAAGTGCCATATTTGAAGACTCGAAGCCCCGTGGAATATGAAGTAAAAGAGGAGTACCACCTCTACAAAAACGCAGGGGGATTTATATCCTCATGAGGTTTCTGTTTCGGTCCTAATGGATTCAAGTGTCAACAGGTCTGTATAGATTATGTGACTAAATGGGTAGAGGCTAAAGCTTTGTACTCTGCAAATGAAAAATCTGTTGTTGATTTTCTATTTGAAGACATCTTTACTTGTTTTGGTGTGCCTCGAGAAATAGTGACAAACCAAGGAACCAAATTTACCTTCAATTTCGTCAAAGGAATTACTGAAAAATGTCATATTAAACATAGAAAATCCTCACCTTATCACCCCCAAGAAAATGGACAAGTTGAATCAACTAACAAGGTGATAGAGGCTATACTTAACAAGACAATTCATTTACACCATAAAGATTGGGTTGATCAGTTTCCTGAGGCCTTATGGGCCTAGAGAACAACTTGGAGAAGCACAACATGCCATACACCTTATGAATTGGTTGGTGTATGGGAATTAGGTGTTTCTCCCCATATAATTTCAAGAAAAAACCTTTAGGACTTCTATGCAATTGGGAATGGATTTGGATGAAACCCAAAAACATACGATATTGCAGTCGAATGAACTTGATGAAATAAGACAGGATGCTCTTCTGAGGAATACAATAATTCAAGAACAAAGGAATAAATGGCATGACAAGTACATCAAAAAGAAACCTTTCCAACCAAGTGATTGGGCCCTTATATATGATAGTAGGTTCAATAATTTCAAGGGTAAATTGTCCACTCGATGGTTGGGACCTTATGAAGTAGACATAGTTTATGACAATAGTTCAGTGAATATAAAAACCATTGATGAAGATCATACCTCCTTCATTGTAAATGGGAATCAATTGAAATTTTATCATAAGCCTTTGTCTAAAGAGGATTTCATCAAACAAGTTCTTCAAAATTCTAAAATGAAATTGGTAAGCAAGAGGAGTTCTCCTCCTGCTAAACCACCACTGTAAGTTTTTGTTGTGTGATTTAGTTTAATTCTGTACATATATGTATATAGGTGTGTTGTTAGATAGTGTTTTTTGGTGTTACTAACAAAATCAATAGCTAGTTTTGTTCTCATGTAGATAAGAAATAAGGAGGACATATTCCAGGTGTAAGTTTATTCCTTTACCTAGCCCTGGTAGATTACTTATGGAAAAGGAGCCTAATGGAGTTTTCTTTAAGTTTTTCAGACTCCTAAAAATTGAAAACAACGGTGAGATTTAACTGATCTGGGCTCAAGAAAAATCCACAGGATATTAGATGGAGTTTTCTTTAAGTTTTTCAGAATCCTAAAAATTGAAAACATCAGCGAGCATTAACTGACCTGGGCTCAAGAAAAATCCACATGACATTGGTAGTTAGGTTTTCATTTCCAATAAAATGGAAGTGGAAACAAAATCAGTGGTTAGTATGGTTCCAAAATGAGGAGGTTTATACATCTCTACAGGAGGATGTCTAGCTACAGTTGCCTTCTTGTTACAAATCTTGGAGCCCAACCATTGGTTCTTTTTCCTAATTTTATGACACTTTCGTTGAAGTTTCAAAATTCTTGTACTAGTGTGTTGTTTGTAACTTTTCCAACATGATCCTTGAAGAGAACAAAGTCACATACATCATTAGTGAGTACCAACATCTACTTCAACTTGACCCTCAAAACATGTTTAGACATGAAGAGAATCCTACAAGATTCTAGGTATCTTGTCAAAGCTTCATCTAGTACTGAAAAAAAGGTCTCTAAGTTCATCCAGTACTGGAAAAGACTCCTTGTCTTGGTCTGGTACTAAATGAATTCTCTATGTTGGTCCAGTACTAAATGAATTATCTGTGTTGTTACGGTACTAAAAATGATTTTCTGTGTTGATCTAGTACTAATCCTATGATCCGATACTGATGATGGAATTTTGGTGACATTGTTCTATATTTGATATTGCTCTTATTTGACAAAGTACATTTCAGGTAGTAGAGGTACGAACTCAATGTTTATTCCTTTTGATTAAGAATCACATTAATTTTGTGTTAAACATGTGGTTATTCTCATGTCCCTTTGTCATCTTAAGTTATTAAACCTCCATATCATTATCTTTTGAAGTCTTCATGACTTCCCCTGTTTTCAAAATTATTTATGATGTACACAAATCTCTTCATGAAGTGATTGCCCAATTTGAAATATCTTGTCAAAAATGTTCATTCATATGATGTCAAAACTATGATTATGCCACCTTCTATAAACTTACATTGTTTCAAACCTATGACGTAGAATGCTTCCCAATGGTGAATTTCGGTCACATCACCCACATTCTCTGTAATCATTATGAAAACTGGTAAGAATGGGATGTGACATTACTTCTGGGTATGATCGTCACCTTATCCATGAATACAATGTTTTGGCATAATTTCTGATTCCTTCCTTACCTCTCCATTATTTTGAAGAATTGACCGGTGTCTTCTCATTTTCATTATAAATTGCAGGTAGTGTTCCCGAAGTAATTTTTGAGTTACCTCAGGAGCAAGCTGCAGAAATTGCAGATAATGTCCCAAAATTAATTGTTGAAGTCCCTAAGGAGAAGGTTGACGAATTAGAGAAGACCCCCAAATCTAGAGTCAAGAGTAAGAAGAAATTTAGGGCCAATGAAGGAAGTGTTATAGCACAATACTCTAGTAGAAAGACAAGGAGTACACCAGAGGAAGCCCCTACATCTAAGTCCTCTGAAAGAAATACAAGGAGTACACCAGAGCAACAAGTTCAAGCCCCTACATCTAATCCCTCTGATAGAAAGATGAGGAAGGCATGGGAATTTTTTTTTCCAGTGCTCATATCTGAGATGAAAACGAAGAAAAGGAGATTTTTTAAAGAGGAAATTTATATTCCTGGTAATACACTTGAGGAAGTATCAGGTCCAGTATGAAGAACCAATTAGAGAATGGATAAAGAGGTGACAGTTCTTCATGCTCCTTCTTTTCCAGAGGACCCAATGGATGTTCCAACCTCATCAGAGCAAGAAGAAATGTATGTGAAACTATTAGTGAAGCTGAGGATTTAGTGACAGAGACACTGAAGGAATTAAAGAGGGAAGTTGAAGCCATGGAGGAGATAACTGAGAAAGCAACACTTGAACCTATGAGCCCTCTGACCAAACATCAATTGGTATTAAAATTTAAAATTCTTACAAAACAAAATGAAGAGTTGAAGTAAGAAGTGGAGGAGTATAAATGTTTGGATAGGCACGTCAAGAAAGAAAATGCACAGCTGAAGGAGAATAATCGAAGGCTACAGGACGAGCATGACAAGGTCTCTTCCATGATGAAAAAAGTTATGTGACTAATACAATATACATGAGTTATTAATAGGGATATTAAGGATGAGTCTTCAAGATTGGATATCTTAAAACCATGTAGTTAATCTTCAAGAAAGGTGGAGGACAACACCAGTTTTGAAATTTTGAGGACCGGTTCAACAATTTTTGCATGAGGACATACAATGACTTGGGCATGGGGGAAATGTTAAGTCCCCTTTTTGTCAACTCCAATTGCCTTTTCTTTTCCCATATCCTGACCAATTTTTCCTCATACATATGCACCATTTACCTATTGTCCTCACCAAGCATGTCCTTTAGCCATTATTGTGTACATATGAGGAAACCTATGTTTAATCATGATTTATGAGATTTATTAATGATTGGGATTGAATAATTGATGTTTAATTCTCTCTAATTATTTTGAATTATCTAGGAATATCTTATGACAACAAATCATATTCATTTGGTATATGTTTCGGTGTTCATCTGATACTCAGCTCATCCAATACCTATTTTTGCGCTCCTCTGATACCTATTTCTTCGCTTGTTAGGTACCTATCTTCGTGATCGTCTGGTACCAATGATGATTCTGTCTAGTACATGTTCCTGTGTTATTCTGGTACCAATTTATGTGATTGTGTGCATCCGATACCAGTCTTTTTCTCCAGTTGTGGCCGTCTAGTACTCGTTCCATATTTGTAGGCTTGGGTGTTTGAACGAGGTTGTTCTCGATGGGTCCAAGGAATTTGTTGGCTCAAACATTCTTTGTTCATTGAATACCACGATACATTTCATCACTAATGCACCTTGTTTTATGAGGATGAAATCGTTCCCTTGAAAATCGATACATCAACCAATTGTAATATTTGTACAAATATTCGATGTTATCTCCAGACTTTGATTGTAACAGTTGTTTCTCTTTAAAGAGGGAGATTTCTAGATGAAAAACATATACAGATATATAATTAAGCACTATTATTATGTAATATTTATTCTTGAAGACTGTTGATTGTACCTATGTTTTCTGAAGTAATGATATAAATTGTAGTTCATGAATTCTATGTGTGTGTTCAAATCTTCTCTTCTGTAAGTTTATTTTAAGAGTTTCCTTGTTGGTACAGAAAGGGAACACCGACCCAATCAAGGTAATATTCTTTGTATTTAGTTGTGAATATATTTCTGGTTTTCTGTGTGTAGATAAAACAATTCTATTTTTTATCATAGCACCTGACTTTATTCCTATTATGTTTCGGTGATACACTTGATAGCATGCAGTACAGATGTGTGGTAATCCTAAGTGACTGAGAGCTTTGTGTGAAATGTAATATTTCTGAGTGCAATGATTTATGAGTAATTACCTGTTATTTTTGTGTGTGTGTGTGTGAAGACAATCATTTCTTAGACTATGTGCTTTAGTGTTCGTTTCTGTTTTCCAAATCTAGGGACAATTTGGATCTCCATATTTCACCCTACATGAGCCTGTAATGGAGTATCCCACCACACTTAGAGTTTCTTCTATAATTGATTAGGATACATCTTGAAAACAAAGGAATAATCAATACCTCCATCTTTCACCCTACATGCACCTATAATGGAGTGTCTTACTTTACCTAGCATTTCTTCTAGGATTGATTGAGTTTTCTTTTAAGAATATGGAGAGTGTTAATTGTTGTTAGTTTAGTTTCTCCAGGAGACAGAGTCAAAGTTCATCTTTCCCTTTCATGAGCCTGCAATGAACAGATTCATCACCTGAGCCAGAACCTTAGATCATATGCTTGTTTATGAGTATTTCTTTCTGATTTTTGAACTGTGTGGAGAGTGTTATTTGAAAAGTGTGAAAATAGAGTATTTGGTTTTAGAGTGTTTTCTTATATAGGCTATACTCATGAGACATAGGAATTTATCTGTTATCGATACATATAGAGCATCAACTCTATTGATTACGAAACTGGATTGACATATTAAATGATTGCAATATATTTAACATATATTTGCACCAACATATGTATACACATCATCTCCAATTGGAAAGTGGAAAATAAATTAATAGAGGTCATCTTATGTATATATATGGATGTGCATACACACACAAAAATATTGCAGGTTTTATAAATATTAGTAAGGGAAGGGACCATAATGTAAGACCAAATTGTCAATTTGTTGAAGTTATAAATGATAAATATGGAGATATGGAAAGAGAGGTTGATAGATTGATAATGGTTGAGGCTATTATGGACCTTACCATTGGGGATGATTTATTGTTTAATTACCCCTTCTTAAAATGCACTCCTGCACGAAAGAAAAGGGAAGAATTAGGTCTCCCTAAGGATGTTCGTAAGAGCAGAAAACCAAAGAATAGTCAATGAGTTTGGATTGACATTTTATACACTATGTTGTCAAAATTGTGTTTTATTTTAAATTATTGTATAAAATAAGTAGTATATAAAATAATATTTCGCCATTCAATTGATGTATATATGTTCATACATTCTATATTATTATTGGTTAATACAATATATTTGATTATATTTCTTTGAAATTGATACAATTATGATTTATTCAATTCTTGTCAAACATTAAATAATGCCTGTGTATGTTGATAGGTAGAAGACATTGATGATACACCTACTAATATCCAAGTTCAAATTGGGTTATTAAGATTTGGACGAGATGATCCAAACCATCCTTTAAACCATACCAGGACGAAAAGAGAAACATTGAAGAGAATACTACTTGTTGATAAGTTTGAAGAGTTGATGATATTAGGATACAATGATGACATGCCACATAGCTTTAATAATGATGATGATAGTGAAAATGTAGTGCATGTAGAATGATTGAATGAAATTCTTACATGTTTCTTTAGGGATGGAAACAATGACGACGATAATGATCATATGGTTGAAAATAACGATGATAGTAGGGGTAATTACCACCAACGTAATCTTGATGATAACAACCTAAAAGACTCAATCAAGAAAGATGAGAAGACACCTGTGTTCAGATCAGATGCAAGTAGAACCTTAAAAATTTCATGCACATTGATATTATTAGAAATCAAATCACTATTTGGTTGGTCAGACAAAGGATTCACTACCCTACAGAAGTGAGTTGAAATGTATTTCTTATTTTTCATTGTCAATTGGTGTATGTAATTCGTAAACATTCATCAACTACATTTATATTTCTTTAAGGGGATGTTATAAAACATATACTATAGTAGTATAGATTGACATATCAAACATGTTCATCATAAGTCAAACATTTAATTGATTTAATCCCTGGAAATATTACAGGGCACTAAAAACTAAAATATTCCCTAAAGAGAATGTGTTGCCATCAACTTGTAGAGAAGAATGTCAGTTGTTGGATGAGTTGGGGATTGAATATAAGAAAATTCGTTCATGTAAAAATGATTGCATTTTATACAGAGATGAATACCAAAATAGGGTAGAATGTCCTGTATGAAAAGAGAAGATATATCGTACAAATGTAGAAGGTCCTACAGTTCCAAAAACAATTTTATGTCACATGAAAATTATACCTAGACTTCAACGAATGTTTCATTGCAAGTCACTTGCACAATTGATGGAATGGAATGCAAATAATAGGAGAAAAGATGGATTCATGCGAATTCCAACCGACTCCAAAGCAATGAAACACATAGAGGAAAAATGGCCAAGTAAATTCAAAGATGAACCACTTAGTATTAGGTTTGGCCTTGCAATTGATGGAGTGTGCCCATTCTCTTTCCTCAACTCAAATTACATTGTTTTTCTAGTCGGATTGATAGTATACAATATTCCCTCATGGATGATTGTTAGAAAGGAGCACCTTATGCTCACTCTCATTGTTCCAGGAAAACATCAAGTTAAAAATATGGAAGTTTCTATTGTGCCTTTTATGTATGAGATGCAACTACTATGGAAAGACATAAGAATGTATGACATATCATGTCCTCCATCAAATAGGTCCTTCATGTTGTATGGTGTGATATGTTGGACTATCCATGATTTCCTAGGACTTGGTGTATGTTCCCGTAAGATAAATTATTTACGTATTCACACTCATAATTTATTTTCATCCCAACTTTCATAGTTACTTTTATACTATTATTACGATGCTATTAACATTACTTATTGAATTGCAGGGCTTCAAACAAAGGTGATATTTTCATGTCCAAGATGTGGAAATCAATTTCAAGGGAGGTGTTCTAAATATATACATAAATTTATTTACGCAAACAACATGGTTTTTCTACCAACATATCATAAGGTTAGAAATCGTATAAAGAATCAATTTGATGGAAAAGTTTAAAATAGAGGCCCTCCCGTGATTATGGGTCCAAGTGATTGTCTTAAGAAGTATGGAGATGTTGAATTGAAATTTTGGGAGGATTTTTTTGATTGAGGTGATTCAATTGAAGAACCAAAACAAGTTGTAGTTAATATGCCAGAAGGAATGAAAATGAAATCCATATTTTATGAGCTCCCTTACTGGAAGCATATATTAATATCTCACCTATTATATCCTATCTACATCTTCAAAAATGTCCTAGATTCTATATTTTGACATATATCAAGCAAAGAGAAGGACACCTTGTCTTCGAGGAGAGATATTTCTCTTTCGCGTACCAAATTTGATAGAAGACATTTGTGGCCAAATAGGGAAAATGAAACATATGCAGAAGCTCCATGGATTTTGAAAAAAAAAGAGCTAGACCAACTAAAAAATGTCATTTGTTAAATAAGGACACCTACTGGCTATGGGTTATCATTGGATAAATATTTTATAGTTTATGGAAATATCACAGGATTTAAAACACATGATTTTCATAATTTTCTGAAGGTATTATATATCATCATTTAAGTTTTACTGGTAACATTGATTTAGTACTAAATATATTTTGATATTTTTTTGTGTGAGAAAAATTACTAATGACCTTTGATGGATGTGTTTGATATCATATCATGCCATTGGAAATTAGGGGTTATTCATGTCTTACCGTTGACTTAAGGAATTCCATAAGTCGATTGTCAACATTTACAAGGTATGTTGTATGAAATGTTCATGTGTGAGAGACATAGAGATATTATATTCCATTTTATTTTTTCACTAAAGGTTCATACTAATTTACTATTCTTATATTAGGTGGATAACCTCCAAGGAGATCCATGAATCTGAAGTACCAAAATGGAAGAAGGAAATTGAAAAAATTGTATGTGTATTTGAGAAGGACCTCCCTACAAGTTTCATGGACCTACAAATCCATTTACTTATACACCTAGTCGATGACATTGAATTGGCGGGTTTTGTATCAACGAGGTGGATGTTTTTCTTTGAGAGGTATATGAAAACTCAAAAAATATATGTTCGACGAAAGGCACATCCATAGGGTTGTATGGATGAAGGGTATGTATTGAATGAAGCATTTTTCTTCTATGTGAATTCCTTGGTAAGGATTTTGAAGATGGGCCACGCTTCTGGGATGAAGAACGAGTATCATATATTATTGATGGAGAAAAACCACAATATAATGGTGTTCAAGTAGAAATTAGTAAGTAAATTCATGATCATTAATGTGGTTGTTTTCCTTGCAATCATTAATTTGCTTTGTAGTTTATTTGTCAAATTAACTACATAACATTTGGAGTTCCAAATAAACATGTTGACATGTAATAGGTGTAGACGAAAGTGCAATACTCAACAAGTTCATTATGTACCAAATGGGATTTATGAACAAATGGATTGATTTGTATGATAAAAAGAGAGAAGAAGTGTTAGAAGCAAGGATACAATCTAAGAGATCCAACCTAAGGAAAACTCCACTTCCCATTGATTTGCTTGGGGAATGGGGAAAAGATTGCACTATATAATGGGTTACCGAACATATTCACAATCAAATAGAAGATGCATGCATAGATTCAAACATAATATAATATGAATTCAACATGTGTAGAGGATGCGAAATAAAGGTACAGTTGGAATTTTACAAAATGTTTTTTCCTTACAATTTTGACATTATTAACTCTTTTAATATTTGTCATTATATTTGTTTTCACTGAAGTAAATGGTCTTTCACGAGAGAGGAAATATCCTGCAATGTGGGCATATGGACGACATTATTGTGTAGAATTGTAGATGTAAAGAGATGATCCTTTGATTCCGACATCATGGTTTATATCAAGCAATCCAGTCGAGCAAACTCAAAAGATAAGAATATTATTGAAGGGAATCTACAATATGTTGGAAAAACCCAAGAAATTATTGAGTTGGATTACCTCTCTTTTAAATTTTGTATTTTTAAGTGTATATGGTATGAAGCATTTGAGAGGACATGAAGACATGATACCCATAGTGGATTGTTTTCTATAGATTCCTTGAGGTTCCTACCGGAGGATAAGGAGCCTTATGTTCTACCAATTCATTGTGAGTAGGTATTTCTTTAACTCAAATAAGAAGCAATAGTGATCATTAATCTATTGATTCATAGTTTATTGTGATAATCTGTGTTTATTAATAAATAAAAGTGTTATAATATATGTCTAATATATGTATGTCATTCATGTGCATGTATTCTTCTATGAAAATATTTTGGACCTGAAATGGATATTTGTCATACATTATGATCCAAGATTAAGGCATGTATTTGACGATACATTAGTGGATATCGAGAAAAACAATGATGTCCAACAAAATGAGAGAGAGGTATTAGAGAACATAGAAGAAATTAACATCCATGATGATGTTGAAGATGGTTGTGTTTAAGCACGAGAATACAACAATCCATAGTTAGATGATGTTATGGAAGACAACAATATGGATGGTATAGAAAATGATGATCCAAATTATACATCTGGTAACAATATAGATTGTCTACAACCAAATTTCAATGATGATGAAGATGATGCATATCAAGAAGAGGATGATGATAATATTAAATACTTGAAAGAACATATGAACATTGACAGTGATAAACTAGATAACATTGTTGTAGACAATAATGTTAATGACCAAGACTTCTAAATTTTCAGAATTATTTGTAATCCAGTTTTTAAAATGTTGATTCTTATGTCCCAAACTTTCATGAAATGCTTCAGTACTATTTCCAACGATACAAATTACCTTTTGCAATATCCTTAAAGTGTTCAATATTTTATATGAATTGTTGGAAAAAAAATAGGATTACTTATATAAGGGTTAGCATGGTTAGTGGTAATTTATTGGAATTGTTAAAAAATATAATTAAATATATCGTATATGTAAATCAATGTAAATCTAGACAATTAGGATAATTAATGTATCCAAAGTTTATTCATAAATTTATATTTTAAAACAAATTGAAATATTTCACTAAGCATAAGCCTAAGACCTTAACCTTTATACCATCTAACCCTAACCCCTTGAAACATGGATGATATTGAATATTATGTGGGGACATCAGACATCCTTGAGTCTTGAAACCCTCACGTACCATCAAGAGACATGTGCCTAGTATAACCATGTCAAATTGCAACGCATACAGACACAGTTTCAAGAAATTTCAACGTTGGCCTCATTTACGGGTAACCATGTAGGGTCGATTGATGTCATTAAGACCTTCACCCAATGTCTCAACTTAATAGAATCATGTTTTAATCATCTCAAAGAATGCCACAAGAAACAGACAAATACATGGAAATAGACATCTTCATTAGGTTTCTTTGTAAAGATGGGTATGTTAGGTTTGATGTTTGTTGGCATGGATGGAGAAATTGAATCATGATGAATATGATGATGATGATGATGATGGAAATGAAAACCATTATGATGGAAATGATGAAGATAATGATGTACCTAAGTCTTAAAAACCTCCCATACCATCAAGGCATGCGCCTAGTGTAAACATGTAAAATTTCAACGCATACAGTCACATTTTGAAGAAAATTAAACATTGGCCCCATTCATTGCTCACTGTGCGGGGTTCATTGATGAAATTGGTGATGGGCATGTTGGAAGTTCCAAGAGATTTAAAGAGAGTTCCAACAAATATTCTATAGAAGGGAATGATGAATGATGACAATGAGATAAACGTGCATGATGAACATCGAGGAAAACATGGATGATCTCGAAGATTATGTGGGGAAATTAGACATACTTGAGTCTTGAAACCATCCCATACCATCAAGGCATGTGTCTAATCTAACCATGTCAAATTTTGATGCATATAGGAACAAATTAAAGAAATTTCGACGTTGGCCCCATTCAGTACTCACTATGTGGGGTCGTTGCATGACATTTATGATGGGTGTATTGGAAGTTCCTTGACATTTCAAAAGAGTTCCAACAAGTATTATACATATGGAAATTATGAATGATGACAATGAGACGTCCATTGTGAATGTTGATGTAAACATGGACAATCTCAAATATTATGTGGGAACATCAGACATCATTGAGTCTTGAAACTCTCCCATACCATCAAGGTATGTGTCTAGTCTAACCATGTCAAATTTTGATGCATACAGGCACATATTGAATAAATTTCAACATTGGACCCATTCATTGTTGAGATTGGTGCATGACATTTGTGGTGGGTGAATTGGAAGTTCCACAACATTTCAGGAGAGTTCCAACAAAGATTCTATAGATGGAAACGATGAATGATGACATTGATACGTCCATTATGAACGTTGATGAAAACATGGAATATCTCAAATATTATGTGAGGACATCAGACATCCTTGAGTCTTGAAACCCTCTCATACCGTCAAGGCATGTGTCTAGTCTAACCATGTCAAATTTCGACGCATACAGACACAATTTGAATAAATTTCAATGTTGTTCGCATTCACCGCTCACTGTGTGAGGTTGATGCAAGATGACATTTGTGATGGGTGTATTGGAGGTGCCATAACATTTTAAGAGAGTTCCGACAAATATTTTATAGATGGAAATGGCGAATGATGAAAATGAGACATCCATTATATTGAACATTGATGCAAACATGGACGGTCTCAAATATTATGCGGGGACGTCAAACATCCTTAAGTCTTGAAACCCTCCCATGCCATAAAGGAAACTATATAGTTTAACCATGCCAAATTTTGACACATACAGGCATATATTGAAAACATTTCAACGTTGGCCCCATTCATCACTCACTGTGTGGGGTCGGTGGAAGAAATTTGTGATGTGTGTATTTGAAGTTCCATGTCAAATTTCAAGATAGTTACGACAATGATTCTATAGAAAGGAATGGCGAATGATGACAATGAGACGTGCATCATTAACGTTGATGAAAATGTGGATGATCTCAAATATTATGTGGGGACATCATACTTTCTTGAGTCTTGAAACCATCCCATGCCGTCAAGGCATGTGTCTAGTCTAACCATGTCAAATTTCGATGCATACAAGAACATATTGAATAAATGTTAACGTTGGCCCCATTCACTGATCATTATGCAAGGTTGGTGCATGACATTTGTGGTGGGTGAATTGGAAGCTCCATAACATTTCAAGAGAGTTCCAAAAAAGATTCTACAGATGGAAACGGCGAATGATGACAATGAGACGTCCATTATGAATTTTGATGCAAACATAGACGATCTCAAAGATTATGTGGGGACATAATACATCCTTGAGTCTTGAAACCCTCCCATAGAGTCAAGGCATGTGTCTAGTCTAACCATGTCAAGTTTTGACGCATATATGCACAGTTTGAAGAAATTTCAACGTTGGCCCCATTCACTTCTCACTGTGCGAGGTCGATGCAAGATGACATTTGTGATGGGTGTATTGGAAGTTTCATGACATTTCAAGAGAGTTCTAACAAAGATTCTATAGATGGAAATGACAAATGATGACAATGAGACATCCAATATATTGAACGTTTATGTAAACATGGACGATCTCAAATATTATGCGGGGACATCAAACATCCTTAAGTCTTGAAACACTCCCATACCATTAAGGAAACTATCTAGTCTAACCATGTCAAATTTCAATGCATACTGGCACAGATTGAAAAAATTTCAACGTTGGCCCCATTCACTTCTCATTGTGCAAGGTCGTTGGAAGAAATTTGTGATGGGTGTATTTGAAGTTCCATGTCAAATTTCAAGATAGTTTCGACAACGATTCTATAGAAGGGAATGATGAATGATGACAATGAGACATGTATTATGAACATTGATGCAAATGTGGATGATCTCAAAGATTATGTGGGGACATCATACGTCCTTGAGTCTTGAAACCATCCCACACCGTCAAGGCATGTGTCTAGTTTAACCATGCCAAATTTCGACACATACCGGCCCATATTGAATAAATTTCAACATTGGGCCCATTCACTGCTCATTATGAGGGGTCAGTGCATGACATTTGTGATGGGTGATTTGGAAGTTCCATGAAAGTTCAAGAGAGTTCAAACAAAGATTCTATAGAAGGCAACGAAGAATGATGAAATGTGATGTCCATTATGAACGTTGATGAAAACATGGACAATCTCAAAGATTATGTGGGTATATCAAACATCCTTGAGTCTTGAAACCCTCCCATACCATAAAGGTGTGTGTCTAGTCTAACCATGTCGAATTTAGACGCATACAAGCATAGTTTGAAGAAATTTCAACGTTGTCCACATTCACTGCTCACTGTGTGAGGTCGATGCAAGATGACATTTGTGATGGGTGTATTGGAAGTTCCTTGACATTTCAAAAGAGTTCCGACAAATATTATGTAGATGGAAATTATGAATGATGAAAATGAGACATCCATTATATTGAACATTGATGCAAACATGGATGATCTCAAATATTATGTGGGGACATCAAACATCCTTAAGTCTTAACACCCTCCCATACCATCAAGGGAACTATCTAGTCTAACCATGCCAAATTTTGATGCATACATGCACATATTTAAAACATTTCAACGTTGTCCCCATTCACTACTCACTGTGTGGGGTTGGTGGAAGAAATTTGTGATGGGTGTATTTGAAGTTCCATGTCAAATTTCAAGATAGTTCTGACACCGGTTCTATAGAAGGGAATGGAGAACGTTGACAATGATATTTGCATGATGAACGTTTATGAAAATGTGGATGATCTACAATATTATGTGGGGACATCATACATCCTTGAGTCTTGAAACCCTTACATACCATCAAGGCATGTGTTTAGTCTAACCATGTCAGATTGTGATGCATACATGAACATATTGAATAAATTTCAACATTTTCCCCATTCAGCGCTCACTATGTGGGGTCAGTGCATGACATTTGTGGTGGGTGAATTGGAAGTTCCATGAAATTTCAAGAGATTTCCAACAAAGATTCTACATATGGCAATGACGAATGATGAAAATGAGATGTCCATTATGAATGTTGATGCAAACGTGGATGATCTCAAATATTATGTGGGGACATCAGACATCGTTGAGTCTTGAAACCCTCCCATACCATCAAGGAATGTTTCTAATCTAACCATGTCGAATTTTGATGCATACAAGCAAAGTTTGAAGAAATTTCAGTGTTAGCCCGATTCACTGCTCATTGTACGAGTTCGATGCAAGATGACATTGGTGATGTGTGTATTGGAAGTTCCATGACATTTCAAGAGAGTTCTGACAAAGATTCTATATATGGAAATGAAAAATGATGACAATGAGACATCCATTATATTGAACATTGATGCAAACATGGACGATCTCAAATATTATGTGGGGACATAAAATATCCTTAAGTCTTGAAACCATCCCATACCATCAAGCCAACTATCTAGTCTAACCATGTCAAATTTCGACGCATACGGGAATAGATTGAAAATTTTCAATGTTGGCCCCATTCACTGATCATTGTGCGGGTTCGATGGAAGAAATTTGTGATGGGTGTATTGGAAGTTCCATGTCAAATTTCAAGATAGTTACAACAATGATTCTATAGAAGCGAATGATGAATGATGACAATGAGACATGCATGATGAACGTTGATGCAAATGTGGATGATCTCAAATATTATGTGGGGACATCATACATCCTTGAGTCTTGAAACCCTCCCATACCATCAAGGAATGTGTCTAGTCTAACCATGTCAAATTGTGATGCATACAAGCACATACTGAAGAAATTTCAACATTGGCCCCATTCACTGCTCACTATGCGGGGTCAGTGCATGACATTTGTGGTGGCTGAATTGGAAGTTCCATGAAATTTCAAGAGAGTTCCAACAAATATTATACAGATGGAAATGATAGATGACAATGAGACGTTCATTATGAAAGTTGATGAAAACATGGACGATCTCAAAGATTATGTGGGGACATCAAACATACTAGAGTCTTGAAACTCTCCCATACCATCAAATCATGTGTCTAGTCTAACCATGTCAAATTTCGATGCATACAGGCACAAATTGAAGAAATTTCAACGTTGGCCCCATTCACTGCTCACTGTGAGGGGTCAGTGGAAGACAATATTTGTGATGGGTGTATTCGAAGTTCCATGGAATTTCAAGAGATCAGTTCCAAAAAATATTCTACATATGGAAATGACAAATGATGGCAATGGGATGTGGATGATCTCAATGATTATGTACAGGGTCGATGGATGTCATTAATCCCTTGACCATATATAGATCATAATCAATTAACCATTAAACTACATAACCCCTAAACCCAAAATCCATTATCCATTGACCTTTGATCCCTTAAAATGTAACCCCCAATCCCTTAATCCTTTAAACGATAATCTCTAATCCCTTAACCCTTAATATCTAGACCCCAAATCCCTAAATCACCTAATCCCCAAAGCCCCTATCCACTTAACCCCCTAACACTTGACAAAATTACTATTTAGGCACATTAGGAGTTAAATTGGAAGCCAAACTAGAAGCTAAAAAGGAAGCTAAAATGGAAGCTAAAGTGGAAGGTAAACTGGAAGCTACACTAGAAGATAAACTAGGCGCTAATTGGGGCACTAACTAGGGCGCTAAATAGGGAGCTAAATAGGGAGATAACTTAGGCGCTAACTTGGGCGTTAAATAGGGTGCTAAACTAGGCATTAATGGCACCTAGATTAGTGCTAAATTTTGTTTCTCGGCACAAATAGAACCATAAATAGAGACCTCCCGATAAATAGTGCCGACTTCATAAAAAAAGTGTATAAAAATACATTAAAACAACCAATGGAAGCAAAAAAAGGAGCTAAAAAGGGATCTAATTACACGGATTTTTTGTAGTGTAGTTGTTTGGGTTTTGAACTTGTGACATCATGTTAGATGGGCTCATGAGGACCTCACTAAGGTTTTGAACTCATGACAACTCATTATATCGGTTGACCAAGATGATTCATAATCCATGTAGGATCTATTATATATTGCTTGCATAAATTGTGATGGGGTTTTGACCTTGTGTCAACTTGTTAGGTGGGTTGTTTGGGCATTATTTTATTGACATCGATGACCCAAATCTATTATATTGGACTGCTAAAATAATACAAGAAAACTGACATCAAGCTCAAGCTTTCCATGTGATAAAGGCCTATCAAGTTTTGTGTTTTTATGTTTAGAGGTGCATTTGACATAATTAGGAGATATTACAAGAAATAATATTGTTTGTAATCACTGTCCATAAAGTCATTGTTAATAAGGAGCCTTAGCAACCTTATCATTAGCACATTAATAAAGAGTTGTTTTTTCTAAAGATTCGCAAACAATATATTTCCCTCTTATTAAAATATATCTTTAATTCAATAGTTTGGTCAAAGATAAACTAGCACAACAACATAATTAAAGGTGGTTGATATACAAAAATTGGTGCAATTAGTTTGAAAAATTGGAGAATGGCTACACATGATGGTTAAGTCGAATGTTTTTCTAGTTGTTAAGTCCAGTAGTTGTCTCCTAAGAGGATGATCCTTTTGAATTTAAGTTTTTGTATTACTCTAACACTTTTTGTCATCTAATTGTTCTATTGGCTTGAAAGTTTTCTTCTTTGCACCATGGAGTGTAGGGGTTATGATTCACTGGAAAGAAAACCTACTATGGATGCTACAAAAACTATAAGGAAAACAACTTGTAGTGGAGGTTTTTAGTGTTACAAAATTTGACAAAAATTTCAAAAAAACCTCAACTGTACAACCTTTGGTATTTGAAGTGGAGGTTTTTTTTTTTTTTAAATGTCTGAAGGAATCAACAACTAGTTGGACACGTGCTCGCGTTACACATGGCCGTGTTATCCAACTGCTACCACTATAACCTCCAGGTGTGCCCACGAGGCCCCATACACGGCACACATTGTAAGTCAGGGGGAGTTGAACTCGAAACCTCATGGAACTTCATTTTCACGGCACTTGCCAATTGAGCTGCCCCCGGAGGACTTTGAAGTGGAGGTTTTAATAGATGTTCCATATAACTAAAAAATTTGGGCAGGTGGAGGTTGTAGTAGAGGTGTTTTTTTGGGTGCTTTTATTGTTCAAATTCACTGGTGTGCTCTTACTCAAAATGCCCCAATGCATACATAAAACTAAAAAAGAACATGTGCTCTTATAGTTATTACACACCGATTATAACCTTTTGTTGCATGCAACACCGATGCTCTTATAATTTTTATCCACTAGTTTGACATTGTTTGTGTATGCAACACCGATGCTTTCTAAGTTTATGTATGCACTGGTTCCATTTGAGTTTATGTGCGCCTTGGTGCTTGTATAATTTGTATGTATTGATGCATGTATTACCCTCTGCACCGAAAGGTAGTGGAATTTTGAATATTGGAGGTGAAATGTTGACGCCATTGTTTATTACTAAGAAACAATGTCTATATTATATTTAGATCATTGGTACATATATTATATTTGGAGCACTAATGCATATTTTAAACATGCACACCATAAAATTTTGAAACGATAAATATAATAGTATGCAATGTTGTTTAAGGAACTAATATGTAAAGTGATGTGGATATTCCACTGGAACAATTCATCACAATTTTTTTTATAAATAAAACTAAAATCTATGCTATGAAGGTTACATTTCTTTAGATTCCAAAAACTTTAGTTATTGATTTTTTTCTTATGCATGAAGTAGATAAAATGAAGAAAATAGAGAACAATAAAACACAATCACACACCATCCACAAAATAACACAAAGATTTTCTCTGGGAAACCCTTACAGGAGAAAAGCTAGCTAAAAGATGAGGCTTTTCTGCTCTATTTTCTCCGGTATGGAAATAATGCAAGTACAAAGGAGAAGACACTCTCTATGGAGTTATCTGAGACCCGCGGCTTGTTAGGATGCTATAGAACATTAACCCCCTCTGTTATGCTCTCTAATTTCCCAGTACCGGTTGTTCTGCTCTGCTACAAAACAAAATACAATAATATAGAATGGAACCCATTCTCCTCCTAGTGGCACAGTATTTAACATAGCATGATCGCCATCTAGGGGTAGGGTTTTGACTTCCTCAACCCTCAATTGTGATAGGGTTTTGGACCTTCTAGAATCTTCTTGAAATTACATATGTGGCTGGCCCCATATACGTGAGTAACGTGGGATGACATGGCATCCTCTCGTACCATGGTGGTCAAAATGGTAGGTCAACTTCGAGAGGCATAAATTTTGCATGCGAACTCTTATTGAGGATTTTTATCCACTGTTGGAAAGGTTTCAAAGTGTAGAACACCTTCATGGGTGTGTGCATAGGTTCTTAACACCAAACCACCCCAAAATTTTGTTTAATTCCTCAAAATGGCCATGGAAGGTTTTGGACCCAAATTTTCCAAACTGGGACCTACCACTAAAATGACCTTGCAAGTTGATTCCTCCATTTTTTTTCACTTTGAAGGAATCGAGATGTATGAAAAATAATATAATAATCCAATCCAAATTAGGAAAGATGTTTTTTTCTCAATATTTGGCACCGATGCTTCAATATAATTAATGAGAATGGTGCATATAACCCCTTAAAACACATCACTTTCTATATTATGGCACACACCATTTAGTGAGTTCATAAGAATACAATTCATTGGTATATTTATATTTTAATTAATTGTATACAAATTTTCAATTAATCATGATGCCTTGAAGAGGGTAAGTAGGAACACGTGGGCTATTAGGAAGAGAACCCAACCATTCTCATAATACTTACTGGGTTAATGTTGCATCATAAAGTTGTTTCTTGACCAAAACATTGGATCATAAAGAAAAACGTGATAAATGAATAGTTATCAAAATCAAATATTTTTTATATTTTTGTTATTGCATTTTTATATATTGATTGCATTAATGTGTTATCCAAGGGATTACACCTTTGTTGTTTGTAACAATGTAAATATTTCACATATTAATTAATCAACTTGATGCAACATTTTACAACATTTGACAGTGAAATAAAATAAGAAACCCATTTTATTATATATGAATAAGAGACCCATTGTCATACAAAATGGGACAACATAAAGGTCTACAATAATTAAAATGCAACCAATATGTAATTGTTACATAACATGTCCTCATGCAATTGGGAAAATATGTTGAATACATTAAACAAAATCCCCGATTTTCACAGAAAAATATTCCAAAACATACAACTTGCTTAAACATTCAATTATGTTGATTGCCATTCATCACTTGAAATGTTGTCATCACTTGCAATGAGTGCATGTCTCATTTCTTCATCATTTGTAGGTGATATTGTACTTTGGTTATTTAACCTACTGTTTTCTTGATGAGCTTGATTTTTATGTTATGCCACTTCATCTTCCATCTACAAACATATAAATAAAGTGTAATAAATATATCTACATTTATATATAGTAGAATATACATGATTGCGTAAATAAAAAAACGTGTCATAGTAGTGAGTCTTTCATAAACAATACAAATTTTTTTGAAGCCATGTTTCATGCCTTCTCTCAAAATATTTTCTATTGGCTGCACTCGATACTTTGTTTCTTGCATGTTTAATATGTCATGATAAAACACAACCGATATAATTGATATAAAGTTTTCATGTTTTTCCATTAATTATAAAACAAGGGAAGTTAAACAACATAGCTACTTAGAAATTTCTCAATTAAACCTTGATAGTTCAATATATACTCACAAGACATAATTAACCCAATGTCTATCAATTCATTGATTGGCTCCTCTTTGTACGTTAACACCTATTATAAGACATCCATGGACAAATGTAAATTAATTATTTAAATATAAATATCAAAACAAACATGAAATATTAACTAAGGTCGAAAACATAAGTACTCACAAAGTTTGTGATCAACCCTTTAAGTCCTTGTTGTATTGTCTTATGTGTTGAATGGATTCCATTTTTTTTTCTACAACAAAACAATTGAAAATCAATATTTCACATGATAATTGAATTTGATGTATATAAAAGAATAAATGAATGATTAAATACCTTTGATGCACATTTTTGTTGGGATGGCTCCTCTTGCAATGCAATGATGTTCATTTCTTTTATCATCTCCTTCTACACTTTTTGGACATCCCTACCAACATGTATTGGTTTTATCCTTGTTTGTCCCTTGGAATTTCCATAATCTCCCTGAAAAAGAAAATCTAGGAATCATCAGATATAAAAATTACAATATTTTCTTTTACAAAATAAGATATTGGTGCATATAGCAAATAAATACGCACTAATGCATTAACCATATGTATACACATCAGTATATGATAACCGAGCCCTTGTGAAATCAAAAAAGTTTTACAAAATTGTTGTATTCACACGGTTCTTTATAAATATATAAAAACACGAGTGTCTAAGTACAATTAATTATGCATCGTCAACCTGTGAAAAAATTTAAAACATGACGACTTCCATATAAAAAAAAATATTATTCCCATTTTAAACTCAAGAACGTTGTAACATCCCGCTCTGGCGCATTGAGAACACTTATTATTTGAGGACACTTGCTCGTAAGTGATCTGGACCCTTTTTGATGTTAGACCTATGATATTTGATTATGATGTGATTGACAGATGACATGATGTGTCCCTATTTGATGTAGACAGGTGCTATTGACTCAGTTGGATTGAGTGTGCAGGGTTTTTGACCTTGAGGATGCCGAGGCATCGGTAGAACCCCTTGGAATCCGGACTGAGTCAGGGAGTGTGCTTTTCGGTTAATATGTTTATTATGATGTTTCATTTGATTGATGATTTGATATTGACATTTCTGACATGATTATTGGTGATGCAGGCTGACGATAGCTTGCCGACTTGACTCACATATGGAG
>SNQJ01S0000131.1:256416-267298 GCA_010110895.2 Picea sitchensis
GGCTGGGAGGTACCGGTGAGTTGGTGGCTGTCGGCAAGCAGGAGCAGGAGCAGGAGCAGTTGGAGCACCAGAATCATCGCTGCAAGCAAATTAGGCCAAGGTATGATCCTGAAACGAGTAGAGTAGAATGCACAGTGATATTTTCTTTAGAAGGTCTTCGTTTTTTTTTATAGTGTAGCTGAGGGTTGTGTTGTTTCTGCTATTTTCCCTTGTGGAAGTTTGGGGCAGTAGGGTTTATTCTTTACACTGGGCGTGGTTATTTCATTGGGCAATTTTTATTATCTCCGTGGCTTTCTCTTTTTACCCTGGGGCGAAATTTTGTATACCCAGGGAGCTTGAGTTGCAGTAGGGTTTTTCTTGATACCCCGCGTGTTTATTTTCATTTGGGCCTTTTTACCTCTCGATGGGATTCCTCATCTTGCCTGTTCGATTTTACTTACCAGTAGTGGCTTCTTCGGTGGGTTTTCTTTCCACCGGGTCGTTATCTTCTTACAACTCATTGGTGTGCATCTTCTGTGGGTTCTCCTTCCCATTGGGTGTTCCCACCTGTGATGTTTTTCTTAATTTCTATCTCCCCGGAATGCCATCCCTGGTATTCCTGTAGAATGTCTTCATACCGCACGAAAGCCCGCCGGTGAACTGGAATGCGGTTCGCGTGAAGTCCCTGTTACACTTCATGTCAAGACAGACCAGTAAATGATTATTGTTAATTTGAAAACTTATAAACCTCACGGCATAAAGCACCCTGGCTTCTGTCTGCTATTGGTGGAATTGCAAATTCGGTTTCGGTATTCTGTGTTCGGTTGCTCGCAGATTTTCTTATTCATTAGTTTAAAAGATATAAGAGAACAACGTAATTCCTTTATTCCTTGGTTTGGGGTCTGGTAGTTACTGACTTCATGGCAACTCGATGGAATGATTATATATAAACTTAAAAGTAGAAATGTAATTCCACATTTGTCGTGAGGAACCTATTGATGAGGGCGACCTCCATCACAGCGATTATCTGTTGAGGAACCTATTGATGAGGGTGGCCTCCTTTACAACGATTATCTGTTAGTGAACAACACGATTCATCACCTTTATGTTCCTGATATATCATTATCATTACAGCGACTTCTTCTCGCTGATGTCTGGTTCACAGCTTTTTCATAACAGCCTTGACAAGTTTTTATGTAATGGAAATTATACGTAATATAAATTCGTGGTAATTTTCTCATGGATAAGTAGAAAGGTAATTATCCCTTTTTTTTTTCACATGAAGGCTACTATATTTATTCCAAAGTATATATATAAATATACAAGGACAGACTCCGTCTGTGAAAGCCACTAAGACGACATAGCAGTCGAATAGACTTCGCTGGCGACTACTCTTTAGACAAGAACAGATTTAAAACTAAGTCTCCAATCCGTGCCCACCACTCCACAAAAATAACAGCCATCTGGGAGGATAAAAAGGACGTAGGTAATCACAGCTGGCAACTACAAAAACGTCAAAACCAGCAGACAGAATAAACTCCAAAGCGGCCATGCCTTGCCCACAGCTCCATGAGGATCAGCCTGTTGGTTTAAGGATACAGCTTGATAGTGATTGTTTATTTAGATTTTATATATCAGGTTACCAGGCAAAACCATATACCAATCCAAAAATTTAGACCTGATTTAAGGCCTTACAAGTAGGGCGTAAGGGTATAGTTGGTCTTTTCTTAAATTAAATATTAAACCTTTTACATTATCAAGAAATCGAGGGAAAAAAAAATAAAAAAAATTAAGATCCGCGTCAGACGTAAACTAGGTTAAGGCCGAGCCCTTCCATAACGCCCTCGATCTGTTACTGGAGACGGCGCTGCCTGTAGCCTTCTCTCTACCACCTCGTCCTCGTTTCGCTCAACGTTCATGGACGCCGAGCCTGTGCATTTACTCTTATATGCTGAGTTGACCTCGTCTTGGTTTTGTAAACTGACAGCAATGTTGTTCAACTACCTGCTAGGGCACGCCCCGATCTCTAGATTCCCGAGTTAATCCGCCTTGAATTATGCACCGCGTGAGGAAACCTAAAGCGTCCTTAATGGTTGGAAACTTGTCGAGAGTTAATAAATAGGTCATCATTTTAATCGATTTTCTTATTTTACTTCAAGTATTAAAAGTTATTGCAATGGTAGCTTCAAGAATTTTAAATGTTAAATGATCGAATGTTTATTGCTCAAGTCATGTAGAACGTTAGGGTAAGAGTTTTAAGGGTTAATTGAATTAATTGGTTTAATTCAATGCAAAAAAAATGTGTCTATTTAAATGCTACTTAAATTATTTAAATCTTCAATAAACTTAAACGTTTATTTATAATCGTTAAATGTTCGTTCAATGATTGACTTCAATAAATTTAAAATATTAAGTGAATTAATGGTTTATTGTGAAGGTTTGCTTAGAACGTTGGCGTATGGGTTCTAAAAGTTTGTCGAATTAATTTGTTGTTTAAAATGTCTATTCAATTGCTACCTAATGATTTAAAATCTTCAATAATTTAAATGTTTATTTTAATTGTTAAGGGTCTATTCAATGTTAACTTTAATAATCTTAAAATGTTAAGTGAATTAATTGTTTATTGTGAAAGCTTTCTTAGAACGCTGGTGTATGGGTTTTAAAAGGATATTGATTAAATGTTTAAATTCAATGTTTATTGTTTATTTTGAATGCTACTTAAAATGACTTAAGGGTTCAATGACTTAATGTTGCTTCGAAGGTTCAATTAGACAGGAGTGTAGACGTTAAGGTCAAATGTTATTGGTTAAATAATAGGCGGGAGGAATTGCAACGATAAGTCCTTGTTAATTGCATTTGGGTATTAGTTGAAAGGTTGGGGTTGGTTAAATTGTGATATTAATGATGTGCAATGTGAATTTATTAATTTATTATCATGCCGCCATTGTTGGTCAATGATCTACCTAGGTTTTGGGGATATAGATTTAGATAAATAGTTGGTGTTATTCAACCATGTTTTATTTATAAATGGATTTATATGCTTAACTTGCAGTGGCAAATACTTGTTGTTATTACAAATAAAATGGTTGGTTAAATGGTGATATTAATGATGATGACGATTCAAATTAATAATGTTGTTGAATTTCAATATCGATATCCTTTAATGGAAAGGTTAATACTAGATGAACTGCATTGATAAATAGTTGTCTGATTGCCGTGTGCATTTTATCAATTGAAATATCAATACGGGTTGAATTGCAAGATTAATAATTGTTAATTAGAAATGTTAATAATGAGGCCAATCGCAATGTTAGAAATGGTTTACTTGAATGTTCTTGATGGAGTTAAATCTGCCAGAATAATCTTCGTTTAAATTGAGGTGTTGATGACAATGTCTATTTTGCAATGCTATTGTGGTTAGGTTATTAGATTACCTAGTAATTAAATGGGTAGGAAGAGGAAGTTAATGAGGAGAATGTGATGTCGGGGGTTTACCTTTAGGGTGTGGATGTCATTGCTCTTGTGGCCATTATTAGAATAATGCAATGCGTCGTGCTTATTGTTGTCCCCGGTCCTGTAAGTACTTGGTGGTTGTTTTGTGTAGTCTGCCGGGTCGGGCGGGATATAGCCTCCTCTTGCAGCTTCGTATGTGTGTCTGTGTGTAATCCGGTGGAAGGAATCCAGTGCCGTATCAAGAGTCTCGGGCTGTTTAAATGCACAGTTCCACTCTTGCGACACATTCTGAGCCGTATCAGTAGTCTCGGGCTGTTTAAAGGCACAGGTCCACTACTACGACTCTACTGACGGATTCCTTCATTCTGTGACAGTACTGTGCCTAACCCGTGGTGTCTGTCTCTGCCTATAGCCTTTAGTTTCCCGCCTCCTGTTCGGGGGCGTTTGCTTCTTGTCGTCGCTATGATATGTCGGGTNGTTAAGTTGCAAGATAAATAATTGATTTAATTAGCATGTTAATAATAAGGCCATTTTGCAATGTCAATAATTGCTTACCTGAACGTTCATGATGGAGTTTAAATTGCAAGGATAATCTTCGTTTAAATTAAAGTGTTGATGACTTGTCTAATTTGCATTGCTATGGTGGTTAGGTTATTAGAATGTCTGGTAATAAACGGGTAGGAAGGGAAAGTTAATGAGGAGAATGTAACATCGGGGGTTTACCTTTAGGGTGTGGATGTCGTTGCTCTTTATGGCCATTATTAGATTAATGCAATGCGTCGTGCTTATTGTTGTCCCTGGTCCTGTAAGTACTTGGTGGTTTGTAGTGTGTAGTGTGCCGTGTCGGGCGGAATATAGACTCCTCTTGCAGCTTAGTATGTATGTCTGGTTGTAATCCGGTGGAAGGAATCCCGTGCCGTATCAAGAGTCTCGGGCTATTTAAAGGCACAATTCCACTCTTGCGACACATTCTGAGCCGTATCAGTAGTCTCGGGCTGTTTAAAGGCACAGTTCCACTACTGCGACTCTACTGACGGATTCCTTCATTCTGTGACAGTACTGTGCCTAACCGCTGGTGTCTGTCTCTGCCTATAGCCTTTAGTTGCCCGCCTCCTGTTCGGGGGCGTTTGCTTCTTGTCGTCGCTATGATATGTCGGGTCGTCTCGATTGTGTTCATCTTACTTGCGTCCTGTTGGTTCGAGTGTTGACGTAGAGTCGAGGGGGTTGTTTCTTCTACACACGCGCACACACTTTAACAAAAAAAAAATTCACCGGTTGACTGAGTAGATGTCCTTAGCTAGGAGGGGTGCTACAAACGTTGTTTATATTACCATATGCATCAAGGCTCTATATATGTACAATACACATTGATAACCATGAAGTAATTTAAAAAAATATTATTTCTAATTTAAATTCAGTAGTGTCATTGACATGAACATGCACACTAATACTCTATCCCTGTATATTGCGCATCGTGAACTGTGAATGAATTTAAAAAAAAACTAACAATGATGGGCATTTTTCGGATCCAATGCAATGAGTGGTCTCATTGCAACTGATACCAAATGCCCCATATATAAGTAAAAAAATCCTATAAAAATCTATTGCTTAAAATAAATTCTCGTTGTGAAATATAGAGAGGGAAAGCAAGAGAAACAACAAAAATGTTAGTGTTCCAATATCAAATGTAACTATAAAACCATTTTATTTTTTGGGGAATGCATTGAAAATTGCTTAAATTAAATAGGGGAAAGTTTAAGATGATCAATAGAATGAAATCATATACCTAAAATTTCTCCTTTGCAGATTCATATGTGAGTTACAATGATCCCTTTCAAATTTGGCTTTTAAAAAAAATCCACCCACTATGAAGTATTTGTTGGTAAATATATCTTGTACAAATATTCCCTCTAAAATTTGGCAAAAGAATGAAATAATGAATAGGGTTTTCATTTATAAACACATACATTTAGTTTTATATTTTGACACATTGATGATAAATGTGTGCGCTGTTTTTTTTTCATAACTTAATTTTTCGATGCACTTTCCAGTCCATAGCACATCAGTGTTGTGTTTACGTAAAAACACAAAAAATTTAAATGCAAACATTTGGGTGAGTGCAAGCTAATGATGGTCTCTCATGGCGCATTAGTGGCATTGCAAACATGGAAAAAAAATAATCTCTTAACGTGGAGGGATTATTCAAGGTACTTTTACAATGAATTTGAATCACTAGTACATATGGGGAAACGTTTTGATGCTATAATACGACGGTACGCTATACTATTGGATATTTTTTTAAATTTTAGTATTTTTTTTAAATGCCTGGTATTCATCGGATATCAGATGAGCATGGAATTGGATATCCAATTGGTGTTTAGTTTACCAAGTCAATGATCAATTCGTCGACCATCCGACGTTTGACCATGTCAATAAATGTTGTGTTGGATATCCGACGGTTGACGAAGTCAATTTTTTCTCGTTAGACAACATCTCTCTGGTCAATAATATAAAGAAGTTCAAAAAATTAGATATGTTCGACATTGTTTCTACACTATCGATGGTTTGTAGAGGTTTATAGGGGATAATTTTTGGTCAAAATACATAAAAATTTTATTTTTTTAATTGCATTACAAATAGTTAAGCTACAAAGGTTGATTTTTGAAGACAATCATCACCGAAAGTTTGGTAAGGGAAAATGTCACATAACATTCCTCTAGGAGGAGTAAAATGAAACATGAGATCTACATTGGAGGCTTTGGGTGATGGAAAATGTTATTTCCCTTGTAACAAATGCAGGGGCTATAATAGTAAGAGAGTTTTAATAAAAACAGCTAGAAAACATTGTAGAGATTATGGAAACCTTGAAGGCAGGCACGAATATCGTCCCATGGTAAGTTATTCATTATATTTCTTTATATTTCATATTGTTTTTGTAAACGCTTTTATGTTAAATGTAGAATAAGAATAATCTAGGGTTTAGTGGTTAGTGGGTTTAAGGTTTAGGGGTATAGGGAGTAAGGGGTTAGGGGATAAGATTTTAGTGGTTTAAGGGTTAATAAGGCCATATTAGGGCTCAATGGTTTAGGGGTTAGGGGTTTATAGGTTAGGTTTTAAGGTATGTTTATAGGGGGTTTGGGGCCTAGGGGATTTAGAGGTTAATCGAGTTTTAGGGAGTAGGGGTTAGGGGTTTAGGGTTAGGGATTAAGGGGTAAGTTTGGGTTAGGGTTAGGGTTAAGGTGTTAAGGATTATGGGGATAGGGTCTAAGGGGTTAGATTTTAATGGATTAGAGGTTAGGGGTGGGTTAAGGGTTAGGGATCATAGGGATATATAATATCTGATCTCAACGCCTTATATCCTATGACCACATGTTCATCGGATTTAGGGTAGGGTTTAATGGTTAAGGGGTTTAAGGTTTAGGGGTACGGGGGTGTAAGAGGTTAGGGGTTAAGATTTTACTGGTTTAAGGGTTAATAATTAGGAAATATTAGGGATCAGTGATTTAAGGGTTAGGGGTTAGTAGCTTAGGTTTTAAGGTAGGTTTAGGGGTATTAGGGCCTAGTGGGGGTTAGGGGTTTAGGGTTTACGGGGTTTAGGGTTAGGAATTAAGAGGTTAGGATGGTTTAGGGGTTAATAGTTTAGGGGGGTAGGGGGTAAGGGGTCAAATGGATTAGGTTGAATAGGGTTAAGTTGTTAAGGATTACGTGGATAGGGTCTAAGGAGTTAGGGGTTAGGGATTAAAGGGTTAGGGGTTAATGGTTTAGAGGTTAGGGGTGGGTTAAAGGTTCTAGATCAGAGGTTAAGGGGTTAGGTGTTAATAGGTTAGGGTTTAATCTGGTAGGTTTATGGGGTTTAGGGCCTATGGGATTTTGAGGTTAATGGGGTTTTAGGGAGTATGGGTAAGGGGTTTAGGGTTAGGGAAGAATATGAAATATTGATGAATGAAACAAAATAAGAATAGGTTGTTTTTGTTGATTGTGACTATATATAATCTCACAAAGTGTCTCTCTTTCTACATGTCAAGAAAAGTAACAATTTTCCTATATTTTTTCAACATATTCATACACATATTGATAAATTGCATAAGCTTCATCATTTTTTTGTTGTCTTTGTTTCTCTCTCTTACCTAAGTTGTCTTTGTTTTCCTATATTATATTTGTAAACGTTTGTATCGTTTAAATATTTTTTATATACACTAATATTACTTCCTTGTTTGTAATTATAAAGAAATGACGTCCTAGGGCACTCGATATGGAGGAAGACGTGGATGCACAAACACCTATTTAGGAACATGGAGCGAATATTGAAGATCAAGTCAATGATCCTATGGAAGAAGATGATGATGCTAATAACACAGTTGAAGAATATGGGATAAATATATTGATCTAGGAGACATTTAATAATGCAGGAATGGATGATGATGATGACCTGCTTGCTGGTTTTTTTGATATAAATGTACTTGAGAACGCAAGACAACCTCTTTATGAAGGCTCGAAAACAAGTATTCTCACTGTTATATTTTTGTGGGTGAACTTAAAGGTTACGAATGGTTTGTCAAACACTTGTGTGACACAACTCCTAAGGTATATTGTAATATATTTTGTTACATTTAGTACAACATGATAAGGGTTTTATTTTTTCCTCTATTTTTTTTTTTTTTTTTTTTCAGTTGATCACCTACAAAATTTGGATGCAATATGTATGATTAATATTCTTCACATTAACCAGTACTGATTTTTTATGTTGTAGATTGTAAGGTGAATTTTTTTTTATCATCGTCAAATGTTTTACCTCACACATACCGATATTTACATGCCATTATGAAAGATATTAGAATGGAGCATCAAGCTATTCATGCATGTCCTAATGATCATATTATATATTATGGAGAACATGCATTGAAAGAAGAATGCCTGAAATGTCAAATTAGTAGATATCAAATCGATAAAGTAACAAAAAAGGTGCCTCACAAGGTTCTTCATTATATTCCCATAATTCCATGTTTGCGACGATTGTTCAGGTGCAAAAGCATAGCATATTTTATGCATTACCATGCAAAGAACATAAGTAAATATGATGTTCTTCAAATTCCTACAAATGGATCTTCATTTAAGAAGATAGAGGAAATATGGCCACATTTTAAAGTCGAACCTTGTAATCTTAGGATTTCATTGGCAGCTGACGGTGTCAATCCATTTGGAGAGCTCATATCTACTTACTCGATGAGGCTTGTTTTTGTTATCAACAATAACATTCCTCCATGGATGTCAATAAAGAGGGAGCACATAATGTTGACAATGATTGTTCCAAGTATCTGTTTAGATTAATTTTTTAACACAGTAACATCTCATTTGTCTTGTTGGTTTCATAATTTTGTCTTATATTTTTTTGTTTACTCATATATGTTCAATTATGTCTTATAATTATGTTTGATATTTTTTTATTTACTCATATATGTATTAATTATGTATTGTGTGTTCAATCAATTAGGTAAGTACCAAGCCAAATATATGAATGTATATATCAAACCTATTATCGACGAGTTACTAGAGTTACGAAAGGGCATCACTATGTATGATATCTCTAGACCAGTAAATGCGGAAAGGGAATTTCAATTCCATGCAATGCTTGTATGGAAAATTCACGATGCCCCACGAATAAAAAATTTATGTTCTATTTTATGTTGGATTATTGAGAGGAGGGGGTGAATGGAGAAATAATCCTTTTGAACCATATAATCCAAGTGGGGGGGGGGGGGTGAATCAGTAATAGAGAAATATAATCCTTTTGAACCATATAATCCAAGTGTTATACCAATGTAGCATTATCATCCAATAACTACAGAGTAAATAAGAAATGAACAAATGAACAATCATACACATACACAGTACACCAATGTTTTACGTGGAAACTCAAAGCAGGAGAAAACCACAGAATGATATTTCTTATATGTCTTGAATAATTACATCCATTGGAAACACTAACTTCCTTTGTTTTCCATCTCCAACTGGAAGGAGGCTCCAACCCCCTGGTTTTTCAGGATACAACTTGAGGGAAGCTCCAACTCCCCAATTCTCTGGCTACAACCAGAAGGAGGCTATAACCCCCTATGTTCTCCGGATACAACTGGAAGGTGGCTACAACCACCTGTCCTTGCCCCGTCCAACCACCCTGACGTATAAGTAGAATGATGGAACCACTGTCAAACTATCACTATTAGATATACCACTGTACAACTGTACCAACCTATACCAATCACCTGCAACCAACCTGTACCAATAACCTCAACCATGCATCAGCCATGCATCTACCTGTACCTCAACCTGTAATCAACATGTACCATAAACAAGTGCATCAACCATGAACCAACTTATACCAAACAACCTGTAATCAAACTGTACCATAAAAAATTGAATCAACCATGAACCAACCTGTACCTCAACCTGCAAACCTTCCTTAACTTTAACAACAAGAGACTAGCATTTTCATCAAACTTTACTTTAGTCTCACATGACTAGTTTTGGATTAGTCAACAACCCCAAATTGAAATAATCATAGCTATGTATTGTAATGAATAAATATATGAAAATAGTACACAATTTTCTTCAATGTGTTTTATGCAATTCCTCCAGGTGTCACTACTTGGAACCTCTCACAAAAGGAGTTATAGCAAAAATGACATACCTTGTTGAATTCTGGATTATTCTAGAGAGCGACCTTGTAAAGTGTGCCCTGTACGAAATATTTGTTGTATGGATCTAAAAATATTACACAACATACTAAAGATTGTAATATAACCTAAACATTTGGTCTTACTGAATTTGGATCTGTTATGAATAAGTTAGGACGTTTTTACCTGAAACATTCGTTTTAGACTAGTTTCAGGACTAGCCACAAACCCTATTTTCCACGACGTGTAAATACAAATATAGAACGAGCCACAAGATGAAATTTTTACCCCAAATATTTGGATATGTTTCCTCAATGGCCTATCAATTTCACGGCCTGAATCATTCTAAAAAAAAAGTTATGGCGAAAATGGTGAGATGACCTGTAAATAACATACCTTAGAAAACATCATCAAAAACATTTATCCTCCCTTGAATTCCAGCCTTCTTTACTTCACCTTCCCTCTGAAGTTCGGCTTAGATATCCTTTGGTTACCTCAGTCACCTTTAGATATTCAATATTCTCAAGTGTGATGTAAAATGAGAGAGTCTTTCCTCTTATTTATACTTTCATGTAGCTTCATCAAGGGGTTACCTTTTAACCATCTTAACCCACTTTCCTTATTTTAGGGTTAACACACTTCTAATTTATCCATTAAATTTATTATTTAAATAATTTATTTTGTATTCACTTTGAATTATAGTACACTCATCACTTCACTTTATTATTTACCTTCTAAAATCTCTTAAACCACTTTGACTACTTTGACCTTTTGGGGCT
>SNQJ01S0000131.1:267461-349489 GCA_010110895.2 Picea sitchensis
AAAACTCATACCATTATCCATCAAACAAACTTGGGTCCATTACCCAAACTTGGGTTCTCCAACTTCTCATGGCCATAACTCTCTAACCGTGAGGAGTTATGTGACGTTCCACATACCACTAGAAATGGAATGACATGTACTATTCATATAGAATAGTATTACCTTCAAATATATTAAAACTCATACCATTATACATGAAACAACCTTGGGTCCATTACCCAAACCTTTGTGCTATTGAAATTCACTACCAGGATTTCTTAAAGGGTTGACATCAATGACAACCAACGTTAATCAACATTTTATAACGTTAAATTGCACTTTAATAATGTACTTTAATTTTATAAATTTCATATCATGCATGTTTTTTAAATAATCCCTTCATTAAACATACTTCAAATAATTTATATAAAATTTAATCCATCTCTTGCAGGTCTTCAAACAAAGGGTAAATTTGCATGTCTAATTTGTGGTCCTAAGGTGGAATCTCGTCATTCAAGAATTTTAGGAAAGGAGGTGTTTGATGAGTATAGGAACTTCCTCTCTAAGAACCATAGGTATTGAAGTACTAAAAAACATATTTTCAATGGAAAAGAAGAGATTGTATTAAAACCATAGAGAATGACACCTCATCTATGGAAGTTACCATATAATATATATCGTCAAGGTATGGATCAAATCATCTATGTATCATGCACAAAAATTTTGGAATATTTTATATTTATATTGCATGTTTTTCATTGTACTAATCGACAGGTATTGTTGTAATATTTTTAATTATGATTTACCTTGAAGGTCGTCATGAAGGAATTAATAATGGGGTGCTTCCCCAAGGGATGAAAAGCTATCTCGTACAATTCAATAGGATCCCCTACTATGAGCACCTAGAAATTTTTCATGTGTTTGATACAATGTACATTGGGAAGAATGTAACATAAACCTTATGGAAAATCTTATATGGAAGGAGTGAAAAAGAAAAAATTGTCAATATTTGTAATGACATTAAGGAGACGAATCATGCAATGCAAAGTGTAATTCCTTCAAATAGAGAAGGGGAAAAAACTATAAGCACCCTTCCATGGTTATTGACATGGAAACAAAGAAAGGATGTAAAATAGGTTATTCAAAAAATTAAATTTCCGACTGTATTTTCTTCAAACATAAATAATATCCTAACAAAGAAAGGTGACTTAGGTGGGGTAAAAAATCATGATTGGCATACCTTCATTAAGGTAATTATTTTTGTGTATAAATTTGTATATATATTGGTGAAACATCTTATTAGTGCTTTTTGTTTTACTAATTTGGAATAAATAATGATTCATTTTTTTGTTATACTATGTTCTACCTCTATCTCTCCAAGACAAATTTGACAACAATGTCAAACAAGTTATGTATGATCTTGGAAATACATGAGGTAAGTGGTGATTTATATTCAAAGTGTAATTTTTTCAATTCGTTGTACAACTTATATTTGACTGCATGTGTTTTACTTGTCATGTAGTATTATATACCTTTTTGTTGAAAGCTATGATTTTCTTGCATCACTTATAGATGGTTGTCATCTAAAGAAATCAATAATGAAGATATAAAATATTGGAGGAGACTAATTCTTTGTCTAATGTGTGAAATGTAAAAGTATCTACCTCCAATATTTTTCAATGCACAAGAAAACTACCTCATACACCAAGTTGAGGAGATTAAAAAGTGTGGACCTGTACACACAAGGTCAATGTGGATGGTTGAGAGGCACTTGAAATCATTAAAGGATTTGGTTAGACAAAGAGCACATCATGAGGGTTCTATGGTAGAGGGATATATGGTATATCAAACCATGGTTTATATGACTCAATATATTCCTAAAATAACTGCAAGTATTAATGTGGATTTCATATGGGATGTCAACTCCAATATCAACAAATTTGAAGGGGAGCACCTATTAGGGAAAGGTAGAATGAGGAAAGTGACATGTAAGTAGATGGTGGAGATTTATGATACATTTCACCTTTTAGTTTATATATATATATATATATAGTATTTATTTAATTTTTAGTCTTCCTGCATAACCCATTATTATGAAAGTATACCATGGTAATTGATTATATTTGAATTGTTTTATTTTAATACAATTGGTCGAGAGTGGGATGCAATACATTTATACATTGCAAACAATCTTGTTTGGATGAAGGTATGGATTGAACAATGTATACAATCTAATAATGGTAGGTTATAATGGTATGGTGTGGATACATTGGTTAAAGAAAATGAACATAAAGGAGATACCAATCTTACAAAGAGGGAAATTCATTTAGTATATGGTTTAAAAGATAAACAAGTAAGCATATTCACCCATACTATTTAGTTTTTTTAATATTATATTGATGTATATGGCATGATTTTTTTCTTATTTTGCATAATTTCCAAGTATAAATATGTTTATCAATTGACAATGAAACTTTTACATGTCTGACATATTTTAGTTGAAACACCACAAGGCTATGTGGTGAAATGGCCACAAATTTCGAATCAAAAAGTTGGATGAAAAGATGAAAACTTCCGATAGTGGGATAACTGCAGTATTTAAGGTTACTAATGTTTCCTCTATAAATGACAAACATCCATAAGTCTTTGACAATCAATATTATGGGTATTTGGATGATATAAATGAGTGTGACTTTAAATCCTTCAAATTAGTTATGTTCAACGTCAAATGGTACATGATACGAATGAATGAACGTGATCCTAATAGAAATGTTATCCAACATGCTAACAAATTTACCATGGTTAATACAAGGAATCTTGATCCATGATCAGATCCCTATGTTCTTTCAAGCCAATGAGAACAAGTATTTTACTTAGAGGTTATAGGTAGAGGGGGTTGGTCATATGTTGTTATATATGATCCAAAAGGAAGGCCGATAAAGTATAATGTTTCAGAATAAGATGATATCGAAGAGGAAGATGATTTGGAGACACAATTAGTTCATGTGTCAGACGAAGATGATGAATTATTTCAAGGAGATGTTCGAGACAATTTTCTGGATGAATATGATATCAACGAATATGTGTCAGATGAATAACTTGAAGAATTCGAACCAAATCTATGAGACAATGCTCTTGATGATGATATAGACCATGATATGAATATTGGAAATGACGACATTGATGATGATTCTGATATGGCCAATCCTTTCAACATCAATTCCAAACTGGATGATACAGATGTTGAGTTGGATGAAGAAGAAGATTAATGATATCGAAATGTTGAAATGTACGAGGTATGTATTTATATGTTTTCAGTTGATTTGTTCTCTTTCCTTTACCTTAAATCTTTATTTTCTTAATTTCTATGTTTGATTCTTACTATGGTGCTTTCAAATATTTTATAGTAAATAAATTAGGTATTGGGGAATTGAGAGTGATGTGAGGGGGTGGAGGGGCCATATGAGCTTCCACCTTCACGTGGTTGGCCTTGTTTAGTAGAGAATATATTATTCTTGAAACCAAGAGAATCTCATTTAGGTTTATACCATCATCTCCAATTTTAACTAATTTGGTTCGTCTAATAATTTTCAAGGTTGTCCATTTACCAATTAATGGAAATTATGATTTTAATTTGACCCCGCATAGAGTGACCTGTGAATGGGGACAACGTTCAATTTTTTTCATTTTGTGCTTGTATGCACTAAAATTTGACATGGTTATAGTACATGCATGTGTTCATGGTATGGGAGGATTTTTAGACTCAAATACGACGCACACAAAGAATTTGACAATCAAATTATTACAAAATTATAACATAAATGTGAAGGATATGAAATTATCCATTATTTCATTTTTTTTAACCTTGTACAAGTCAACTGAAATATTTAGTTTCACCATTACTACAATGAAAGGAGTTTTAAACTTTCAACAATATCTAAATATCTTCTTTGTTTTCCTACAAATGTCGTTGGATGCAACTATTCAGGAGTCCCAACACCAACAATGCCATAGGGGTGACTCTGAGAATTGGAATGGACCACAACTTAGTCATGATTAACCTTTCCCTTTTCCCTTAAGTGCTATAGGGTCATCAAGGTTTAGTGTTGGGGTACGAAGTAAGAGATTAATAATAATAGATAATATGAGTTATGACATAAAGGTTATAAGAATCAAGGATGCCAACTTTAGGTGTTAAGGGTTATATAGGTTATAGGAGTTATGATTTATAGTGGATATCAATTATATGGAGTTGGAGGCTAAGTAAAGTGGCTAGAAATATATGATTGTATGGTTTAGAGATAGAATAATTAGTAGTAAAAGGGAAAAGGGGAGAGCAATGCCAAGATTCTAAGGATTAGGGGTCATAAGAGTTAGAGGTTATACACTTTAGCAGTTATGATGGTTAAGGATTATATTTATAGGTTTTAGTGGTCATGGTTTATAGGGGTTAGAGTGATTTCCAGTTTTGGACTGTTTCCAATTCTGGGTTGGATCTTTGTGGGTTAAACTACCCCTACATCGCCCCCTATTCATTACTATAATCCCTCCCCCTCCCCCAATACTTCGAATTCTAGACTGAGACCTCCAACAAGCTTCAATGACCTCCAGGAGTGCCCATTTCTTGAGCAAGGCCGAGACCTCGACACATGCACTGACTAAGAAAAAATGGTAAGTAGAGAATATCAAGTGGAGAAAATGATAGTCTCTTACATGAATCTACAAACTTGTTCAAAAAATGCGCATAATCTCAAGTAGAAAAAATGTAAAATGTAAAATGTTATATTTATATTTATATAATAATCAAAGAAAAATCGAAATATCAAGCAACCAACCATGGCTTTCTTGTGCGTGCAGCTCCCATCCAAATTATTTTGCCTCTTCATCATGAATCTCTTTCAAGTCATAGTAGTTCAGTGCAATGCAATGAATGAGGAAGGAAGAATTCTTGTGCAGATAAAAGATATGGATATGGATTCGAAAAAAGAAAAAAAGAAAAAAAATTGAAGATGTCTTGTATTATATCTCAGTATTTTGAACTCGATACTTTTATAGGTTTGTCTCATCTCTTTGTCCTTTATAACCCTAAAAGTTTTTTTGCATGCCTCATTTTGAATTTATGAACCTTTTCTTCATCTAATATGTAATTAAGGGCTTGGGAGTAAGATTCTTAAATTTGTTCATAAAATTTAGATGGGAATGTTCTCCTTTAAGAAGTTTTGAAGTCTGATTTTTTCTTTACAACATACTTTGTTTCCTTGTCTACTTTGTAGTATTGAAATGTATTGAGAGGATAACACTTGGAAACTTGCTGATGATTAATTGTGGATGACCAATGTAAGCTTGAAATCTATTTAATTTTGATATCTGATATATCTAATATATCTTATATTTAATATTTGTACTTCTAGGGCAATCTAGAAACAAGCAACCCTTACAATTCTAGTCAATTGGTTTCAAAACATGGAATCACTTTGTTGTCTTTATAACTTTAATTTTTTCCTAATTAATTCCATGAAAATGTTGGCTAATCAACTAGTAGCACTTGGGGTTAGAATATTTGAAGAATATTAAGCCATAATATAGCGTGCAACCATCTATATCCTTATGAGACTCTATTAATGTCACTAGGAATCATGAGGCTTGTTTTGATGGACTTTACTAGACTACTTCATGAGGAGACTCTATGAATATCGATCAAAGATTAGATAGAAAGTCCTACTTTATTCTTGAGAGAACATTTTTGTCATTGAAGTTGTTAGCGTCATTGGAGGTGTGGCAAGAATAAGAATAATCAATCGAGAGACTCAAAGAAGAATATTATCCAAAATATGAAGTGCTAGAGTTGTGGCGAGAAGGGCCAATTTAGGAACCATCATAAAGAGCCATTAATGGTGCCCAGAAAGAATTCCAACACCCAAGAGTCAATTCTATAGATGAATAGTGAATTCAATCATAATATCCTTTTAAATATGTAATTCAAAATGTAGACATAAAACATATGATGAGAATGGTAAGAGATTTACTAATCTTGCATATGAAGAGTTTGTAGTGCTATTTCCAATAAGCATTAATTAAACATGTAGAAATTGGGTTGCTTCCCCATTGTATTTAGATAACTCTCATAGGATAATTAAGAATATACACATATGTCCACCACTTATTAACACCTCTCTTTCTCACTCCCTCATGTGTGTGTGTGTCATATATGTGGAAAATAAGATGTGTAACAAGTTTCAGAAATTTGTGGAAAATTAAAAATGCATAAATTTGTGCTATTATTCTTTAATAAAAAGAGCATATACTTGGTTGGAGGCTTGAAATTCTACATCTCTCTAGATAACTCTACCATATTATAAATGGAGGCTTCCAAAGTGTCAATTCTTTCACTAGAATCTATAGTGGTGATTTGTAAAATATTTTTTGAATTTTGAAGATGGCTTGTATTATATATCACTATTTTGAACTCTTTATAACCCTCAAAGTTGTTTTTCATGCCTCATTTTGAATTTATGAACCTTATATTCTTCTACTATGTAATCAAGGGCTTGAGAGTAAGATTCTTAAATTTGTTCATAAAAGTTAGATGGGAATGTTCTCCTTTAAGAAGTTTTGAAGTATGATTTTTTTGTTGCCAACATGCTTTGTTTCCTTGTCTACTTTGTAGGATTGAAATGTATTGAGAGGTATTCACTTGGAAACTTACTGGTGATTAATTTTGGATGAACAGTATAAGCTTGAAATCTATGTAAGTTTGATATCTAATATCTCTACTTCTTGTGGTCTCATTGATATTGATTTGAAAATAACGGCTTTATGCACATTTTATTTATGGAAACAAGTTTCTCTTGAATTCAAATGCCCCTTTTGATAGTTGACTTAGAGATATGTAGAGAAATATTAACTAGAAATATGTTATTTTCACTTGTTGTTATGTTCAAAATTGTTGTAGATGATGCAATATGCTAGTTAATGTAGATTATTTTTTTCATTGTTCATCCAATAGTTTATTTGATGATGGTTAATGCAATCTAAAGATGAACACTTAGCCCTTACAAATTTTATAATCTTTGAAACTTGATGTATGCAAAAATGGAGTCATGGAGTAAAATTGAATGCATAGTATTCACTAAACTTTTGATTGCAAGTGGAGATCCTTTGAGCTTGAGTTGAATGATGTTTTTCCTAAGTTGATGTAGGATTATGCCTGGGTGATTTGTATACCTAAAAAATGAAAAAGGTTAATTATTTTTCATTGTTTTTTTCTTTTATTTTCATTGGGGCATTGGAGCCATCGCTGGTTTTCAATGGTGCTTTACATCATGGTTCATGTATAGGTTTTCACCATGATGAATTTTCATTTTTCAGAGATTTTCTTGCCTCGTGTTGTTCCTGAATATTGCTTGTGGCTCAACAAGCAATGCAAAATCATCTCACAAATAAAGATGTTTGATAAATGTTTTTTTTTTACCACAATTCCTTCAAACAGTTTAACAATTTATGAACAAAAAAAGAGAACATGAATTCGTTTATCAAATGAATTTCAAAATATCAGATACGAATAGTAGAATTTTGAGAAGACAAAATCAAATTAAGAAATTGGGTATTCAACCTAGATAAATCCAAATTCATACTTTAATAGAAGAAAAACATAAAAAACATTCATATTGTGGATTAAATGTATATAAAGATCAACTAAATAAAATCATAATACAAGTCTTAGTTCACTCACAATAAACTAGAGGAAATATTGTACCATGACCAAAGATTTTATGTTTCTGTAGCAGATGTTGTATTGAATTACAAATATTCCAAAATAAATGATTTCATAGGAAATTGTAGTATAGGTGATAACATACGAAAACAATTACACAAGGAAGCAAGACTTGATAAACAAAAAATTAGAATTTCTCTTGTTCTGTAGAAAAAACTATTTCTTATTCGAATGTCACAATTACATTGTTGGCCCAGAAGTCCCCTCTTCCATTCTTTAATTGTTCTTTTATAGATACAAAATATGTAACCAAATTGGTTACAACTTCCCTAGTCTAAGGTCAAAATTACAAAAATAAACAAATGAAATCCCAAAATCCTAGGAATATATATGGAATCCCTAATTTTTCTCCAAGTTGTTAACCAGATCACTGAAGTTGTAGATGTGAAAGACACTCCCATTTCTAATTTGAATGGTATTTACATGATATCATCCTTCTATATGCTTTATCCATCTCGGTACATGCTTCAAATGTTGGGGAAGTTTCAAACAAGTTCCTTAAATGACTTAGTAAAAAGAAGTCGTCCTCTAAAATCTCAAAAATAGTTTGTCCTTTTAACATCCCTGTGGCTCCTTTAAACTTATTTGAAGTTTCCCTTACTAAAATCAATACTTGTTGATATTTTGGTAAAGGAATAAAATTACCCCTTTTACCATAGTACTTAGATAATCCCGTGTCTACCATCTTTTTGTAGTGAGCTTTATACCATTGTACATTTCTTTGGAGGTGAAAATTTTTTCTTTGAACTTTTTGAATTACGTTCATTTTACTAAGGACCTTTTCAACTTCCATGATTGTACTCGTTTTGTATTTAACCCCAATTTTATTTAGTTCTTCTTTTGTCTTGGATTTAATCACTTTGATAATCCTATTAACACTCTGAGGCTTATTCCCTAACTCTTGTTATGCAGTTTCAACCTCCTTTTCAAATTTTTTGACCAAGAAAGCCTCTTCTTCCATAATTATAAATCTTTTCCACATTTTATTTATTTTCTCTATAATTTTATCCCAAATTAAGTGTCTTTCCCCCATCAAATGAGATTTTCTAGAAATTTTACCTTTCAACATATCAAATTCTTCTTGCAACTTTTATTTTTCCCCTATACCTTCTTCAATTTATTTTCCTTCTCTCCAATATGATATTTCAAAAGATTAATTTCATTTTCATAGGGTGAAACTGTTCTTCTTGATTCTTCTAGTTCAATTTCTTTAGCATTCAAATCGGTCAGTGCCTTAACTAGATCTTTTGAGATGTCTGCTAATTTTCTTCTTGAAGATGACGAGGGAATGCCCTATTTTAACACTTGAATTTGATGTTATAGGGAGCTATTTTGTTCATTTAGTTTTTCTATAATTTCAATCAACTTCTCTTTCTCCTTTTGGATAGATAAAATCTCTAGAGTTTGCACATGGTCCACATCAGACAAATTTAGTTTATTTTTCAAGATAACAATTTCATTATCCTTGGAAATTACCATATTTTGAATAGGTTATTCATTTGTAGCATCATACCTCATTTTAACTAAATTTTTCTCTAAATATTATACTCTCATATGCTTCACTCTTGAGGTTGTTTGTTCCTACTTCAATTGTTGCTTAAGATGACTATTTAATTTCTGGAATATTTGCAAGCTAAGAGCAGTCTTCATAATATCTCCAGTGACCATCTTAACTATCGGATTATGTAAGCCCATATTACCTGGTAAAGGAATATCATCAAGATTTAAAGAAAAGTTAGTTTTCTTATAATTGTGTTGTCCTTAAATGATTGTACCAACTGATTCTAAAATTTCCAAATTCAACTTTCCTTTTTCAAAATATATTCCTAATAAAAATATTGTACCTGAAGCATCCTTATTTAATTTTTGGTTCAAAAGTTATTTGATCTGTTCATTTTTGTTTCTCATATCCTCAAAATTGGAAAATACGCTTTGTGGATTGATATGTGATGACCCTTCTTCTGGTGGCCTCATGAATGTTGATGGAAGAGTATTAATTAAATAGGCAACTTCCTTCCAAGTCTTTATCATTGTCCCTGCTTAATCTTGCTCTGAAACATCATCTATGACAACATGAACTTTTAGCTTCTTATTTGATTGATCCTTCTATGGTCCCAAGTCATCTTGGAATTGCTAATTCAGACTTCTTTTCAATGTTTTCTCATGTTGTTGAGGTGCCTCAATATTTTCTCCATGAGTTGACTGAATTTATTTTTGTTTCTGACCCTGAAGAAAACTCTGTACTTCGTCCCAAGAATTCAGATTCTTAATCTTCTCAAGATCTAGTTTTCTTTGATGTTCATATGTTGTAATCTGAAGCTCCAATATTTTGTTTCTTATAACGCCTAAAGGGGCATATTGCCAAGTTGTTCCTTGCTCAAAACCCAATTCTTGTAGCATTGTTTCCACCACCTGTAAAGCTGACCTAGTATGCACAATGAAAGGTCCAATATCCTTTTTTGGCTTAAAGTTAGTCTTTTTTTCTTTTGGGAATAAAATGAACTTCATCCACATTAAGACTTTGCCTTATGAATTCTAAAGAATCATGGCTAAAAAAATTGGAAACTTAAAAGGTTTGAGCTCTACACCATACATCCTTATTTATGTATAATCTTTGGAAAGAAACCAATCTCCTAATTGGGTTTCTGTAGATTCATGTAACAAGATTTTAATCTCTAGGAAAATCTTGGGGGGTGTTATAGCAAGATTTGCCTCACCCTATGCAATCTTTCACAGAAGGCCTTTTTCCATTTCCCTATGTAGAATTATCATCCCTATTTGTAAAATCCAGGGCCAAAAATATATATTTTTCCACATGTACACATCTTGTCTACTATACAACATGTGTATACGCAGGTTGTTCCACTACAGCCTGTGTACATTAGGATTTGTGCCAAAAAATGAAAATTAATGTCGGGTTTCCATGTCACGACAGGAGATCTCTGATCCTTGGCCTTCCATATACTGGAAACATTCTGAATCAGACCTTTAGTTCCATTTGGAGGCTATAAATGGGCCAATTCCAATCTATGGAAAAGGGGTGAAAGAATTCAACTTTGAGAGCAAAGTTACTTTGGAGAAATTATTTACTTCATATTGAGTCTGCATCCCTTTGTCCTTTAAGTTTGAACATAGTGTTCATCCCCCAAGCTCTTCCATTATTGATTGAGAACCTCATTTCTTCTCTATTATGAGCTTGCCTTTGGTGGAGGATTGAAGTGGTGGAGGCCCAGTTGGAAAGAACTTAGTTTCTTGGCTTCGAATTGTGTCGACACGAAAGTCTATAATATTTTCACTTTTGTTGGTCATTTATTAATAGAAATAGTCCTTTCCCGTCCAATTGATATCTTGCAAATATATGAGTTATTATCCATGGGCATATTTGTTATGTATATTAATGGATTATGCTATCTAATGTGCTAACCTTTTATATTATCACCACATGCTTGGTTGTTGAGAACTTGTTGCAGGTATATAACTTTGGGTCGAAGTGCTCAATGGTGGACTTCATCGAACATCTAGACAAGGTAGGCCTCTTTCTTATCTCACTTGCATATTGGTTTATATAACATGTTGTTGGGATAGAGTTGATTTCTGCAGTCATTTACATCTGTTGTGGTTTACCCTAGCCATAGAGAGTTTTTCCCTCGTAACAGAATTGACAACTCCACTGGGGACTGAATCTTCTTTCTTAAGGTTTGGAGTACTTTTCTCCTTAGATTTCTCTCGTTTCTATTGTGTTTCTTGTCGTATCATTTCTTGACAACCTTTGGTCACTCTAGGTTTGATTTTTTCAGCTTTCTCCCTTGCCTAGCCTTGTTTTAAAACATATATGTGGTTTTTGGTCAGACAATCACTTACATACATTGGTTGTCCCTTTGCAAGCTGTGTACATACACTATGTTTTCCTAAATAGTCATGTACATTAGATTTCCTTGCCTATTTTCTTGGTCTGGATTTTGCTGGGTGGGATTTGATGTTTGTTGAGTCTTCATAGGTCTCTGTAGTGCCTATTAAGTGCTTGTGGGATCAAAGGAAACCTGTCTTTGGTTGAATTTCTGGGCGGAATATTTATCATCATCTTTTCATTTTGATTGTCCTTGTACATTGGCCTAGGTGTTTTTCTTCTTGGTATCCTACTTGAGTTATCTGTTTTATACACAGTAGAGTTATATATCAAGTTTCTTTTCAGTCCATGCATTTTTATTTTTATTATATTGAAAATACAAAAAAAAATAGGCATTTTGCATTGCTTGGCATTTTTGTCTTTTGAGTCCTTGTCATTAGCTTAGTGCATGTAGTGAAAGATTGCATTTTTACTTCAGAATTGCAGAGTTGAAATTGAAAATTGCATTTGTTATTAGAAGCATATCATTCATTGAAAGTTAAAGTTAGGACTTTGCATTATTTTCATATTTACTTTTCTTGGAGAGTCATAACATCATGAGTTTCACTACCATACCTTTTTGAGTAATCATGGCCACTAAAATTAATGCTATAATTTAAAATTTATTAGTCATGATTTTATTTTCTAGGGTGCACAAACTAGTTTAGGATTTAGTGACTTGGAATAGGATTTTGTGAGTAAACTTCTCCAAGGAAATTAAATCAACATATGTGTCTAAGAAAGGGAGTGGATATATCCATTGTATAATTGGTAATATCAGGAGGCTCTGCTCACACCGAAGTTAATCATGAGGTCATGTGAAGTTGGTTGAAGGGATATCCCCCTGAAACCTTCCTAGCGTTAGAGATATTTTCGTGGATCTATTCGTATCTAGGGATCTTTCTAGTGCCCTTATCTTCGTGAGAGGTGATTCTTTCAAGGTTTCAGGATTTTCTACCCTGCCCATATGGTGGTCCAGACTTACGAATGTTTGCTTGTGCATCGGTTATACTGTGGTTTATTAGTTTCTTGACTTAGGTGCCACATAGGTTACTTGCAAGGGTTATTCTGTAGGTACCCTAGGTTAGATAAGGTTCGGACAACACACAACCTTTATGGAGGATTACCTCTCTAGGGGGGTCTGACCGACTGGTTGTTAAGCCCACGGGGACCCTTATAACTGATTATGATACCTCTGATATTTAGCAGGGAGTCTCAGGCCCCTCTTGGGCGAGACATACCTTCTTTAAGGAGGGAGGCCACTCAACCACTTTACCCTGTTTGTATGCATATTGGTCGTTTGACTTTTGGTGTGCTCTTTGATTACTAGTTGGCCCTAGGATATATTTTTTACTTTTATTTTTTATTTTTAGAGCCTTAATTCATTGTGGAGTCAGACCAGCGTCCTCGTCGGTCACGTCGCTTGTTACAGTTACAACCAGATTTTGAGTCTTTTCCTTCTAAAAGGCATAGAGTTATTAGGCGTGGTACACACACATACACTATTCAGACTTGTGATTCTACAAGGATGAGTACTGAACCTAGTCTTCAGAACACTGGGAGCCCTTCGACTCCCACACCCACTATAGTTAATGGAACCCCTTCGACTCCTGCAACCACAATGGTTGTAGTGCCAGAGGAACCTATCATGACTATCACTCACCCTATAGTGAATGATCAATCTCTTTCCTCGAACCCTTTTGGGTCTCTTGGTCACTCATCGGGATATAATGTTCAGTCCATACCTATGGCCTCTAGTCCTTTTTCCTATGGTATGTCAAACTTTACTTCACAGTTTTCGAAATCCATCCCAGCTGTTGGCCCTAATGTTAGCATCAAACTTGGCGGCACTACACCTCCTTACACTCCTTTTTCATTTGGTGGTTCTCAGATCCCTCAAACGACTCCTAATATGGGAGGTATTCCTTCTTTTAACTCCAGGTCCAATCTGCTTACTTCTGGGTGGAAAAACCAACCTGGCGAAAAAGCTTTTGCTCAAGTTTCATCCTATACCCCTACCTCCTTGGTGCAGATTTCAAACAATACATTTGGAATGACGAATCCACCTCTATCCTCTAGATTCCCACCCGAAGGAGGTCAGTTTCACGCTTTGGGAAACCCCCAACCCAGATCCAATCCGGCTGGGGGCAATTTTTATAACCCCTATCAGAACATTCCTACTGGAATGATGCCCAACCAACATTTTATGAATCATCCCATAGGAGGTCCTTATAACCATGGACATGGCTATGGTACTTACCAGAACCTTGGATGGGTTCCAGTTCCTCAAGCACAGTCTTTCCGAGGATCTTGGGACCAGATGTCACAACCCCCTCTCCCTTTTCTGGCCACGCTTAATCTACAAGACTTGTCTAAGTTGATGAATGAACCTGTGATTCATGATCCTACATGGCCCCCTGTCCCCACCAAGCTTCCTTCGGACATTCTGAAATTCAAAAGTAAGAATGGAGAGGATCCTGGTGATCACGCTACTACCTTTCACCTATGGTGTTCCTTGAATTACATTAATGACGATTCTATTCGATTAATATTATTTCAACGCACCCTCATTGGGTTCACTATGAAATGGTATATTGAGCTACCTAGTGGGGAATATGGGACATTTAATAAGTTAGTGATGGTCTTCCTTAACCACTTCCAATTGTCGATTCTTTATGATGTTGGCCTAGAACTTCTGTCGAATTTACGCCAGGACACCACCACTCATATCTCCAACCATATCTAGGAGTGGCTTAAATGGAAGAGGTTGATTAAGACCCCCATACCCCTGGCCTTTCTTTTAGAATGGTTCCTTAAGTATTTGCACCCTCCTATCTCGAAGGATGTTGCAACAGTCGGGGTTACCACTGAGGAAGAAGTGATCTTTAAAGCCCAATAGTTAGATCTCATATATGCTCAGTATGGGATGTTATACAACATTCTTCCAGATGCATCGCGGTCAACTTACAACCCTAGAAAAAATCCCAGACCTCATGTCGATGACATTGTAGGTACCGCCAATGTAAAGTTCCCAGACTCGGTGACAAGCCATTTGAATTATTTGTCTCTAAACCAGTCTGCAGGAGGGCCAACTTTGTCTGTGTCTTCCAACACTAATAAGTCAGCGTCTGTACACTTCATGCAATCGTCAGCAAACCCAAATGATAACCAACAACTAGGAGGAAATAAGAAAAAAGGACATAATAATTGTAAGGGTGGGAAAAATGGTAATAAACCCAAGGACAATGGTAATAATGAGAAGACGAATAATAATGCTGGAGAGGGAAAGAAAGAAAGTCGTAAGGTGAAATTTCCCTGTAATATTTGCACAGACGATCACCCTACCCATTTATGCCCCAAACTTGTGAAATCTACGAGGCTATTATCTCTACCGCCTGTCATGCTAACAAATCCATTTCCACATATCCAACACATGGCCTCAAGTTCCTTCAATGTCGGAAATGTGGTTTGTGGGAGTCAAAACTCATCCTTGCAAGATGGCGACCGTTTGTGTATCAATATGGTCAATGTGAATGTTAATGTAGCCACTCGATCTCAAGATTATAGCTCTTCACAAGCTATTCCTGTTCTAGAATCGCCTCCTCCTCGGGAGACGAATTTACAGATTGAAAAACCAGATCCATCGCCACTTATTCCAAAAGGAGTACTTAAGTGCTCTACCCACAATCCAAATGCTAGAGCCACCCAAAACTACTCTATTGTTGAGGACCTGGGCCAAACCCCTTGTGCTATGTCGGATTTGGAGGTAATCTAGACGTGTCCTTCACAGAGGAATGCCTTACTATCTGTGTTAGGATCTCTAGAATCCAGTGGCTCAAAATTTATCAAGTTTGATGTCGCATATGTGAAGCCTCGCTTTTCTTACCATGTAGCTTTCCAAATACACGTGGAGTACTCAAATTATACTATCAAATGTGTGGTTGTTGATGAAGGCATTGCTACATGTGTGATGTCCCTAATATGTTGGAAGGCTCTTGGTTCTCAGACTCTTTCCAAGTCATCGAACATGTTAACTTCTTTTGATGGTCATTCCTTCCTCCCTCATGGTATTCTTCCTGCCTTTCCGGTCCATTTAGGTGGGAATATGATAGAGGTGGAGGTCGAGGTAGTTGATTCACCTCTTGATTATAACTTGTTACTAGGACGCAATTAGACCTATGCTATGGTCGTCATTGTATCGTTCATCTTCCACACTCTTTGTTTTCCTCATGAAGGGAAGACCGTGATGATCGACAAATTATACTTTGTGTATGCTAGTCCCAATGCATCTCTTGGACCGTCGAACCTTGCGATCGACAATTCTCAACTAACAACTGAGAATTTCGGTGTCAGAATGTATTCTTCCCTTATGGGAACTTTCGATTTCATGGCACCGATTCACCACGTTTACGCCATGTCTTGTAGGCTAATTTCGACAGAGAAGTCCATATTTTTTCGTAATTCCTATTTTAACGATCCTTGGACCCTACCTCCCTCTACTGCGACTTGTGAGGGTCAATCACATACTAGAATTATATCACAAACCTATGTTATTCATTTTGAAAATTGTTTGACAACCTCTTCTATTCATGTTGAAGACCAACAACCCGCCACTGCGAGTCATGTTGGGAGCACAAATCTAGTCATTGCTAGTCACACTGCACATACATCACCAACCTCTGCAAGCCATGTTGGATATTTTATACCATCCACTTCAAGTCATGTTGGGGGCATTCATATGATTTGGAATCCTAGATGTGTAAGATGTAATCCCAAGTTCTTTTGTAGGATTTTCAAAGGAGATCACCTTACTAGTTTGTGCCATGCTACTGTTGTGGTACAAGAAGCGTGGTCTTTTCCTGGGGGCCCTTTGGGTTTTGATTCATCTTTGGCTTCCCAACTTGCTTTGGTTGATACACCAGTCATTCCTATGCAATATTCGACTGACACCCCTCTTCCTTTAGAGGATGATGCATCTCTTGACCTTGTTTTCTCGCATCCTGTTCAACCAATGGTCATGTCGATGCAATCTTGGACCTACAACACTCATGTTTCTGGGGATGATTCACCTCTTGACCTTATTGTCTCGCATCCTATTCAACCAATGGTTGAGGAAGTGGTCGTGTTGATGCAATCTTCGGTCGACCCCACTCTTCTCTTGGAGAGTGACAAGTCTAAGGAAGTGGTCACGCTGATGCAATTTTTGGTCAATCTCACTCTTCTATTTCTAGTTGTATACCTTCTATACCAGGTACTTAACATTTCTAGTCTTGCACCTTTTGAACATGAGAGATTTTTACTCTCCTCGAGTTCTCTCCCTCCAATTCTTGAGGAAATTCCCTTTGATTTGGATGGCCTTGTGGGGTATCCAATGCCCCTTGTTGGCATAGTGGTAGACCTAGGTTTCAATGCTACAACATCGCACCAACAAAACCCTAACTACCATCCCTTTCGACAACACCTTCGAAGCAGATGAAGTCTCACCTAAGGTAGAGGCAGGGGTGGTTGCAGGACTCAAGTGTCTACAACCTAGCTGGGACACAAATATGTGATCAAAACATTCTAACAAAGCACTTAGCCATTACCATTCAATAGTATTTAACCTGTATTCACATTGCAGACAAAACCCTAATTACAAAGCAGTGCAGTATTCAATGAGATCTAACACATTCAAGCACTTAGCACATAGAATCAGATCACAACTAGCCTTCAATTACCTTAACAAGCACTAAGTTATCATATCAGATGTATCTAAACATTCAGGAAGGTAAGTACAAAGCATAAATCATATGAACAATATAACAACCATAATGCACAAAGAAACCATAACACGAGATATACATGGTTCACCCCCAGCTTGGGGCTACATCCACCAACTCTTCTTCTCTTTATTGTCTTCTGTCAATCATCTACATACATAGAGCCACAAAATAATACTCCACATAACACAGGAGATCTACACACACTTCGCTAGATCCTCCTTCCCCAATCTAGGTTACAACACAAAGCCTTCTTTACAACTACTTGCACTCAGCTCTGCAATTTCTAAACGCAGTATGCACAGAGCCTTTACAACTATCACTTTCACTTAGGACAACACCATTTAGATATTCTAGGTCTTGTAACTACTTCTTACATCACCTAGCTACTTGTTTATACATTACAAAAGGGCCTAAACATGGGTAAACCCATGGGCCGACATCCCCATATATGTTACATAAACCCTAATCCCAAAAATGCCCTAAAAAAGGGTCGATATCTTGTGATCTCCGCTTCGACTTGTGCTCCACCTTCGACCATCCTGTCAAAGTCAAAAAAGAGGTCAAACATGACCAGCGTTTCCTCAAAACTTGGTCAAGGGCCAACAAGCCCCCAACACTCACCTATGACTCGTCCCGAGTCACTCTGATTTGGGTAACTCTGCCTCAAACACCTCGAACTTGGCTCAAGCTGTTTCAACCTACTGCTTCGCTAGGGCCTCCTACTCGGAAAACTTCTAAATAACTGGCTCGTTCATAGGTCCTTCCAAGTGTTGTTACACTGAGGTGACTACTTGTTCTAGTTCCACTCCTCGTCCTTCAAACTCCTCAAAAATTAGGCAAGCTGTATCCTGGACTGGTTGGAGATTCTGGGTCACTTCCATGACTTTTCTCTGTATGGCATGGACCTGTTGCTGAGTAGTGCGATGTTCCTGGGATATTTTCATCCTCTCAATTGTTGACAGAAGCTTCAACTGCACTTGCACTGATGTTGCTTGTTTCTTTTCCTCGTGGAGCTATGAATCCATTGTTTTTAGTTCGAGGTCCTATGTAATTCACTCATAAGTCTATGCACTTTGATTGCTAATTTGTTTTCATTCCAAGGATAATGTTTTGATTCTCTCAACTGTGCTCCTGGCAGTAGCTTCTCTCTGGTCTCGCATGTCCTATGAAGTGCTTGGTATTGTTTGTATCTCTAGATCTTCTATTCTCTGTTGAATCTGTTGGATGGCTTCAGCAAGCTTCACCACTGGTTCTTCTTCCCTTTGCTCTAATCCTATCACAGAGAGAAGTGCTTTGTTGACTGCTTCTTTAACTCCGATCTATTCCGCGAGCATCTTTTCTTTCCCCTGTTGGATTTGTGCTCTATCCTCTACATACTTCACTTGGAGGTCACATTTTCCCTACTGTGCAACCTGGCGTTGCTCTATGAATTCCTCTTGTACTTGCTTCAGGGCCTCTGTAGCCTGCTATTTTTCTTCTTGGACACGACGAAGGTGAGCTTCGGTCACATATGTTATTCTTCGGAGTTGGGCAGGCTCATCTACTAGCTATGTTTCTCCTGAAGGCGGGGGCGCAGTAGACACTATGTAGCTAGAGTGAAGGGATTTTTGTACCCCTCTCATCTCTGCTTCAATCCTTTCATACATGGTCTCTTGTTTTGCTTCACTACACTGTAAAATATCTTCTGAGGTATCTAAGATAGCAGCGATGATTAGTTCGATGTCGTCCATCATGAGAACAATCTCCATCTTAGTCTTGTTGGATTTGGACTTCTTCTACGATGTAGGTTTCATGGGGGAAACCTTTCTTTTCTTATATGTCTCAGCCTCATCAATGGGATCCCTAGGTGATGTTACTTCACCTTGCTTCTTCTTGTCTTCTTCCTTGTTGTTCTCTTCTTTATCCACTTCATCATCTCCTTAAGGTGAATCTGAAGTTGTCTTCTCTGACACAATGTGCGKCTCCTGTACTTCTTCCTTCTTCCTTCTGCTACTGTTGGGTGCTTCATACTCTTCACAAGTGACCACGGGGATTTCKATGAGGTCATGGTCAGATAGCTCTGCCGGGTCAACTAGGATAAGGATCTTTGCAGGCCATTCCTTAGTGATTTCTTTTATGTCCTCCACTATGAGCTTATAATAACTATGAAGTACTTCTTTGTGTTAGTCTCCACGTGTGGTGATATAAATGAAATGTCTATCTGCATGGAACTTTGTGAATGGTCATAACCTATGCAGGGTGTTCGGTGTCATACGAGGGAAAGATTAAATAGCCCTCTTCAACTATAGGTAGTAGGTGTGGAACATCGTGTTTGAGTGCCATTGTTTCCCCATGTCGCTCGAATACCAGAGTGTGGTAAACTTCACGGCTAGAGGTTCAGATGGTTCAATCTCAAGGAAGTTCACACCTTCCAACATCTCCCAAGAAATGAACGCAATGAGTATCAACAACCAACTAAAATGGAATTCGTATCCCTGATCCTGAGCTTCATGGAAATCCTATTCTAGCTGGTTGACGAGGTAGCTCACCCAGTTCATTTGTAGTCCTTCCACGCATTTTCCTGCGAGGTTAACAATGAATCCTATGACCTGCATGGGTCTAGTCTTTTTAAGTACCCAATAATTGAATACAAAATATCACAATAATACCAAGAATAAACCATAAACCATTCACCATAACATGAACACAAGAATATAGAAAACCCTTGAGGTAGGGTAACATCGTACAATGGATCTTATTATGGAAGGGATCCTCTCTTGTTCACTTGCCTCTTCGAGGGGGCTTCCTCATAATGAGTCTCAGCTCCAATACAATAATTATCCTCATGTCCCATTACATTTCTTGAACCCATTTATATAGAGATATCATCACCTAAGAACATTCTAGAGGAGGAATCTTCTAGAAGTATAACCTTATAAGAAGTCCTCTTATATTTATTATATCTAACTACCCATTTATTATATCTAACTACCATAGTGGGCCTTATTGAATAATATAGTGGACCTAGTCCAACTTACACTGAATGGCCTCCACTATTATCACTATGGGCCCTCTGGGCCCCCCCACTACCTCTCTAGCTACCTTACATTCAATCCCCCTTATGAAAGCATTGTCCTTAATGCTTGATGTACAACCATATACTAGGGTCCCATGGATAAGTGTGGACCATAGTGTTGAAGTAGACTAGAGAACCAGGGTCCCATTGAGAAATGTTTTCCACCATGCTAAAGTAGTCCAACCGCCATTGTAAACCAATGTCCCATGTCCAATTTCTCATGTGAACCCCACATGGAAGATATCGGCACCCAATAACCAACTGAAAGTGATGCTCCGAATACTGACACCTATCATGTGGATCCAAATAAGAATATCCATCCACATAGTGGGAGATGATCAAAGATGAATCTAGAAGGAACAATACCATTTTAGAATATGCAGTTTGGACGCTGGTAACTAGCTCCTAATGTGGGACATTGATGTTCTGTACAGAAGGTGGAGTAGAGTCATCAAATAAAATATGAAAGTGGTTGTCATCCCATAAATCACAACTATCCATATACCAAACATCACAATCGGCCTCAAAATCATACCAAGCATATATTTATTGATTATATTCATCCCTGATTTCCGCCATAAGAAATATCTCATGCATGCTATCCAATGAATCTTGAATAGTATGAAAGCTATTATTGAGGCCATCTACAAGGTCATGCAATCTAGCATCCAATGTGTCATACAATTGGGATTTGAATGCTTCGGTAATTTGTAGAATTTCTTCAAGGGTTTGAGAGGAAATATCCATCTGAGAACCCTATGAACTCTTCAGTCCTGCATCCATCATGAAAAAACCCAAAAAATAGAACAATAAGTTACGACAGAAAATCACGACTTTTTTCTGGAAAACCCTAAAAAACTGTTGAATTTAAAATGCTCATAACTTCACTTCTCGAACTCCGTTTCGACTGATTGTTTTTTGAAATTGGGTGAAATTGTGAGAGAAATAGATATGTAATTTGTTTGGGAAAATTCAAGCTCCAGCTGCTACAGAAATAAATAACAAATCGCGTCGCCATCCATGGAAAAAACCCTAAAAATTTACAGATTTTAAAACTTCAATATATTGACTTCCTAGACTCTATTTTAGACGATTTTGTTTTTAAACTTGGGTGTTTTTCTGAGAGGAACTCAGATATATAACTTGTTTCTGCAAATTTTGCAAATAAATATACCAAAAATTTATGGAATGTCGCAGCCTTCTTTTTTCTTCTTCGAGAAAAAAAATCTGCAAAAATAAAAACTATTTGCCCACAATGTCTACCAAGGAATGTGATCTGATACCACTTGTTAAGTACCCAATAAATGAATACAAAATATCACAATAATACCAAGAATAAACCATAAACCATTCACTATAACATGAACACAAGAATATAGAAAACCCTTGAGGTAGGGTAACACCGTACAATGGATCCTATTATGGAAGGGATACTCTCCTATTCACTTGCCTCTTCGAGGGGGCTTCCTCCTAATGACCTTCAGCTCCAAATAAAATAATTATCCTCATGTCCAATTACATTTCTTTAACCCATTTATATAGTGCTACCATCACCTCAGAACATTCTAGAGGAGGAATCTTCTATAAGTATAACCTTCTAAGAAGTCCTCTTACATTTATTATATCTAACTACCCATTTATTATATCTAACTACCATAGTGGTCCTTATTTAATAATGTAGTGGACCTAGTCCACCTTAAATTGAATGGCCTCCACTATTATCACTATGGGCCCTCTTCCCCCCCCCACTCCCACCCACTACCTCTCTAGCTACCTTACATGTTCTTTCTTACTAGCTTTCCAGCGATCAACTGGAAGGCTAGGCATACTGCACCATTCTGGATGGAGGCTACCTTGTAGCCTCACTTCCCCTTTTCCACATCACCATAGGTATCTTTAATTTTTTGTGCCAGGGCATGGTCTGCAACCTTCCCTAGGTAAAATTATTGTGGGTCTGGTCCTTGCATGCTCAATCTAGTGATCCGATGGATAAATGTTAGATTGATGGTGATTCGTATGTCTAGCCACAGATAACCACCATGGAAGCACGATAGAAGGAGCTTAATGCACACATTAACCTCATGTTTCCTTCCAAAATGGGGTATCTTTATTACGTTTAGAATAGTGGACCTCAATATGTCCATAGTCTATGGTTGGGGGATGATCTTCGACTTCTTCCCCTTTGTCCTGGTCAAATACTTATGAGGTGCGAGCATACTGTAGTTAGTTTAAGTCATTGATATTCAAAGTCATAATCTTATCCAATTGCAGTTTGACTGTGCATATCCCTTTTGGGAGGTAGGTAGTAATTAAGGTGTAGCCGAAGTCCCTCAGAACACTGTTGTGACTCACCACGTCGGCTAGAGGCGAGATGTAGTCAGCAGAATGGATGGGATGAGCTTCACGTTTTCCAAGTCATCGTGATACTTGGTTCATTTCTCTGTCACGGCTCAGGATGGTCCACATCCATGAGCAGTCAATGGGGAGGCTTGCATTCCTCTCGTCGATGAAGCTTGAACTCCTACGAAAATCACCTTCTCAACCATTAGGTCGATTAGAATTTCTTCGACAAACTTTTCTGCTGCACTAAGTTCGTCCGACATGCATGCTCGAGATCAGGTATCTCAAGTCGGTGATCAAACACTCAAAGTAATAGAGTGGGTGAGGAAGTCTTAATAGCCACAGCGTGATAACAATGGATTCTCTGTAGGCTCGGATACAATTCACAAAAGTGTTCTCGGTGCAACAATCGACGGAAAAAATAGACAATGTCGTAACGAATTCCTCCAACGGATAAGAAAGCCTTCATCAATGCAGTTTTTTCCATTATGGCGCGGTCCCAATGGTCCAATGGCGAGCTTTCTAATCATAAATTTCGTTCTAACCATTCAGGAGCATCGATCTAATGGTCATATTGTTCCACCATGGTGAAGTGTCAATCTGTGTTGTTCTCATATTTCGACGAAGTTCAAGTTCTATAAACCTTCTTTCTGCGAAGTTCTTTCTGGTGGTTCTTACAATTTTTCTAACTTTTCTTTCTTCTTGTTGATCTTTCTAGGATTCTTTCCTGTGATCTATGTCTCTATATTCCTCTTTCCATTCTTTTTCTTATCTGTATTCAACATAGTAACTTCACACTGATGGGATTCTTTCATAGGGTTCAAGGGTAATACTTCTTCTTTTTCTGGGGTAGGTTCTCTACTTTCTTGTACAGACAGGTGTTTCAAGTCTTCCTGTGTTCTTTCAACTTCGACGTCTAGATCTATGGTCCTCAGTAACTTCGACTGGTCTTCTTGTTCTTTCATTAAGTGTGTTATTCTCCTAGCCATGAAATATCTTAGTTCTTGCTTCTTCTGTTCTAGAGCTTCTTCTTCTATTTTCCTTCATATCAGATCTTTCTCAATCCATTCTTTTCCTAGAAAAATAGCAAATGGGGTGTTGTTCTCAACAAATTTAATGACCTCGAATTCATCCTCTGTCGAAGTTCCATGAGTGCTCATAGGTATCTAGGTAAGTCTTGCACATAGGACTATCATATTTCCTCTAAATAATCCTATTCCTCCTAATGAAGGAAGCATAGCAGACTTTCCCAAAATTTCCCAAGTTCTTTCTATCATGATATTCACCTGTGTTTCCTCATCCATAACACAGTCTATGTCAAAGTCTCCTATTCTCATTTCTCTGCACTCTTTCTCTTTTAAGATCTCTAATAGATTGGTGTATCTTTGATCATTCAGGGTTTCTTACATCTGCAATAATACAGTCTCTGATTCTTTTTGGGATTCTGCCATAGTCTTAGTAGCTTGGCCTTTCTCATGGTTTTCTTGTCTCATATTCATCTTTTCAACTCTAGCAATCATTCTAGGGAAATCCAACACTTCATGATCTATAACTTTGCAACAAAGACAAATAGGATTTCTTCCAGGGCATTTTTTAGGAAGATGTCCCGGTCTTCTGCACCTGTAACAAAGAGTTAATCCTCTCTTTCTCTTAAATGATCCCCAACCTTTCCTGTACTGTGAACTGGGATCACAGTAACTAACCCGCAAAAAATTCTTTCTAGGGTCTTGCATCCACTTGTTAGTCTAAAAATTATTTCTATGCATAGGGATAACATATCTTTCACAATTTCTATCAGATCTATGCATATCAAATCTTCTTTTTTCTAGTTGTGCCCTAGTTCTCAGAATAGGACAAAATTTATCAAATATACCTAGATCCATACTTTCAAAACAAAATTTTCCCACTTATATTACCTTTATCAGAGCACAAAGATTTATTATCTTACCTCTTTTCTTCAGATATGACTTCTCTTCTTAGCACAGAGCTTCGCAAGTCAAGTAGAATACTGTGAACCAGAGAAACAAATCTACGCACATAGATTTCTTTTTTTTTCTTCAATTCCCAGCAATCACAGTTTCACGTCCTGACAACAGAACCATTTGTTGGCATAGGGGCAGACCCAAGGTTCAACGCTACAAAAAATCACCAACAAAACCCTAACTACCGGCCCTTTTGGCAACACCTGCGAAGTATATGAAGTCTCACCTGAGGTAGAGGCAGGGGTGGTTGCATGAATCAAGTGTTTTCAACCTAGCTGGGACACAGATCTGTGATTACAACATTCTAACACAGAACTTAGCCATTTCCATTCATTAGTATTTAACCTTTATTCACATCGCATACAAAACCCTAATTACAGAGAAACGCAGTATTCAATGTGATCTAACACATCCAAGCACTTAGCACATAGAATCATATCACAAATAGCCTTCAATTACCTAACCAAGCACTAAGATATCATATCAAATGTATCTAAACATTCAGGAAGGTAAGTACAAAGAATAAATCACATGAACAATATAACAACCATAATTCACAAAGAAACCATAACACAGGATATATGTGGTTCACCCCCAGCCTGGGGCTACGTCCACCAACTCTTCTTCTCTTTATTATCTTCTGTCAATCATCTACATGCACAGAGCCACAAAATCCTACTCCACATAAGAGAGGAGATCTGGGCACACTTCACCAGATCCTCCTTCCCTGAGCTAGGTTACAACACAAATTCTTCATTACAACTACTTTCACTCAGCTCTATAAGTTCTCAACATATTATGCACAGAGCCTTTACAACTATCACTTGCACTTATCACAACACCACTTAGACATTCTAGGTCTTGTAACTACTTCTTACATCGCCTAGCTACTTATTTATACATTACAAAAAGGGCCTAAACATGGGTAAACCCATGGGATGACATCCCCATATCCGTTACATAAACCCTAATCCCAAAACCGCCCTAAAAAGGGGCCAAGATCCCGTGATATCCGCTTCAACTTTCACTTTTCCTTCGACTAGCTTGTCGAAGTCCCAAAAGAGGTCAAACATGACCAACGTTTCCTCAAAACCTGGTCAAGGGCCAACACCCCTTCCTATGTATTTTCCAATAAGAGACATTATCTAATATATCACGGAGACGATAACTTTCGTTATCACCTTATCCTCCTCGACTTGGAAAGATTTGGGTTTTCCCAAGATTGTTTCAACTCTTCGTAAGTTGTTGACCTTTCAAAAAAGTCCAGCACGGGAGCCTTGGCCTCCCCCATTATATGTTTCTTAGAAAAACATCCCTGAGTCGGATTTAAGATCTTTTCCAACTCGTCTAAGAACCGAAAATATTTCCAAGTGACCTTGTCTCTTTCACACTCGCTAATTGGACTTGAAAGGTCATGAGTCTTCGTTAATCTCTTTTCCGACTCGTTTTCAAAAAGTGAAAATATTTCTGATTGAACTTGTCTCTTTCACACTCATAAATTGGATTTGAAAGGACATCTACTTGGCACAATTTTATCCCTTTTTTACACCAAGTAGACTAAATGTAATGAAAAAGGACATTTTTTGGCATTAAGTTGTGATTGCATCTCATGCCCTTGCTTGCAGTCTTGAGCCTATAGTTGGTTCTTTCTTTGCGTTATAAATTGTTTGCCTCAGTAGTTTTTTATCATCATCCAAGCAGAGCCTCGTTTATATCCTTTGCAATTTGACACCCTATACCCAGGAGGGAACATTCCCCCGAGTGTCCATCTCCCACATGCATCTCCTTGCATTGAGCATAGGTATGTTCCACTGTTGGAACTAGATTTTCTTACTTGCAACACTCATTTACTCCTTTGTATCATAACATTCATTTTTCTACGAAAAAATAAAAAAAATACAGGCGGGAAGGGAGTATTATCTTATATTGGCAGCAATCATGTCACCTTTGAACAGATAAAAAATTTATTGAGTCCATTTGTCACCATAATTTTGGGTTTAGTATGGCCTTAGGAAGCAAAGATCGTTATATAGTCTTCTCTACCGACTAGTTACTCTTTTAGCCCCTATGGATAATTTCATTAATTCCTCCTACATCTCATGGTTTCATCATCGAGTCTATGCTGTCAAAGTCTTACATATCTCATGCTCTTGTTCAAAGGAATTCTATCAACCTGTGTCGGCCACTCCTCAGAACTCTTGAATTTGCATGTCGGCCATACCCTCAGTTTTTCTTGGAATCACATGATATTGTAGTCCTATCGTGCACCCTGGCCTTACGTTCATCATTGGTAGGTAGCCTTGAACGCAAAAGTCAACACTTCATCATTGGTCGTTCACTAGGTGGTTTCCCTTGTGTTAGATGGAAATACATCTATTCATGGATTGGGATTCATGCAGTGTGTTGGATGCTATTAGCCTTATTGGTGGTTTCCTTTCCTTTGTCAATAGTTTTCATCATTAGTTGTTATTTAGAGGGTCTTTTTTGTGTATCACTTTCACTTGGCACATGCGAAAGATGCATAGGTTCGTTGGTTGATGAACATGTTCTTCGTTCGATTTCCACCAAATCATGAAGCTCTTGCTTTGTACCTCGTGCTGACTCATGACAAATTCCTTAATGCTCTCCTTTCAACGGGTCTCCTTCCATCGACTTTAGCTCATATATTCTGGAAACGAAACCTAGAGTCTTATGAGTACCTTCAGTCTTGCATTCATTAGTGGTAGGCTCTCTTGCCATCAACAGTTGGGAATACATCAATGTATCTTGATCGATGGATTCCTCAAGTGTTCAACATCAAATCCTTTATTCACACTTGTAGCAATGTACTCGGTGCCTTAATACCTACTTTCATTATCGATAGGTTGTCTCGCGTTTGTTAACGGTATACCTTAATGACCGGTAATCAAAGGATGTCTCATTGTGTACAACCTCAACTCCTTTATTCACATGATGTAGACTTGCACCCTTGACGGATAGTGTAGAAGACTTGAAGATATCACTATGTGGCCACAGCTTTCCTGAGTTGTTGCTTCCTTTTCATTGGACTAGTACCTATATGACTTCAATGATCATGGAAGATCAAATTATACTCCATTGTATACATATATCTTCAGATTAATTTTGAGACTGGTTCTACTAGGCCTTGTTCATGACTATGACAACTTTTGGCATGTAACCACATTTTTATTTGCCTATTCATGGCCACAGACACTTGTTTGGTATTTTCACATGGATCTGCAGTCTAATTCTATTGGCAGCCATGTATGCAAAGTCAGTGTAGAATGTAATGAGCAACTAGTCTTTCCAGCTGGTTCCCCATCACTCTACTTCTGGATTGTTTATAATGTATTTAGGCCATCGTAGATACTCCTCTGACCTCACACATTAGGGGGCATCTATTATATAAATATTTTCCTAACCCTATGCAATATTGCACAGAAGGCCTTTTTCCATTTCCCTATACAAACTTATCATACCTTTTTGTAAAATCTAGAGCCAAAAATACATATTTTTCCACATGTACGCATCTTGCCTACTATATAGCATGCATATACGCAGGATTCTCCACTACAACCCATGTACATTGGGATTTGTGCCAAAAAAATGAAAATTAATGTCGAGTTTCCATGTCACGACATGATATCTCTGATCCTTGGCCTTCCATATACTGGAAACGTTCTAACTCAAACCTTTAATTCCATTTGGAGGCTATAAATGGGCCAATTCCGATCTATGGAAAAGAGGAGAAAGAATTCAACTTTGAGAGCAAAGTTACTTTGGAGAAATTATTTACTTCATATTGAGTCTGCATCCCTTTGTCCTTTAATTCTGAACAAAGTGTTTATCCCCCAAGCTCTTCCCTTATTTATTGAGAACCTCATTGCTTCTCTATTATGAGCTTGCCTTTGGTGGAGGATTGAAGTGGTGGAGACCCAGTTGGAAGGAACTTAGTTTCTCAGTTCCAAACTGTGCCAACACAGAAGTCTGTAATATTTTCACTTCTGCTGATCATTTATTAATAGAAATAATCCTTTCCCATCCAATTGATATCTTGCAAATATATGAGTTATTATCCACGGGCGTATTTGTTATGTATATTAATGGATTATGCTATCTAATGTGCTAACCTTTTATATTATCACCATATGCTTGCTTTCCTTGGTTGTTGAGTACTTGTTGCAGGTAGATAGCTTTGGGTCGAAGTGCTAAACGATGGACTTCATCGATCATCTGGACGAGGTAGGCCTCTTTCTTATCTTTCTTAGATATTGGTTTATATAGCATTTTGTTGGGATAGATTTGATTTCTGCAATCATTTTTGTCTGTTGTGGTTTACCCTAGCCATAGAGAGTTTTTCCATCATAATAGGGGGACTTTGTTCCTGCATAAGATTATATACTATAGACATTAAGGAGATTACATAAATAGAGAAAACATCATTTTTAACAACTTCTGACTAGATGAGTCCAGTTAATAACTGAAGCAAGATCCCCAACCTCATTTTTAGTTTCCAGGTACAAACTCTGAAAATTTTGCATTCTTTGAAAAAGAAGTAAGTGAACTAAATATGCTTGGAAACAAAAAGATTTATTTAGAGGAAAATTCTTAAGTTTCTCGTGAATATATTCTAATATGAATTATGCAATGTAGAATTTGACCATTACTTCGGTATTAGGAGGGAAAATTGCTCTGAGAAATCCTAGAATAATCATATCAATAGTCTCATTATAGTCATACCCTAAAACTAAGCATATCATACATATGATTTATTGTACATTTGGGACAAAGACATTGGTTTGGTAGGTCTCATGTTCATGGAAGATACCCGTGTTATCTTTAACCAAATATTAGATAAAAGAATGACATTCATGCACACCTAATTTTCTAAAATTGACTACTAGGGTTTCTTCGTTAATAACTTGACCATCGTTGAATTTAGAAACCCTAAGAATATGCAAAATAGATTCAGTCTTAATATTGAACAACAATGTTCCATACTTAGTTTCAAAGCTTCTGGTAGAAGCAATGTATCTCTTTTCACACCCATGCACAAATTCAGGGAAATTATACACTTGCGAGACAAGAAATCATGCCAAGTTCGAACCCCAAGCATTGAAAAAATCATTCAAATTTGTATACCTAGTCTAGGATAGTTTATGTAGTTCAAATAAATCAAATGAGACCTTAGGATCAAAGATCTGGGTGTCTCTATCATCTAAACATGATTCTGCATTCGGTAGGGTTTTGGGTTGATTTTCTTTTGTAAGCTTTGGTATTTTCCTAATCAATAAATAACAAAGGTATCTATGATCTTACCCATAATGTTTGGTTGTCACAAATTGTAGGTTTACCAAAACAATTAGCGATAATATTGTTCTTTGACGAAGATTCCATGTTCCTGTAATAGTAACAGTCGAATATGGACAAGAAAACAAATGAAAAAAAGGGTTTTTGAACATTTTGTTTTATTAAATTATTTATAAACATGATTAATTAAGCTAAAATCGAGACTAATTATGAATATTTAAATGGAAACATGATTATTTACATGAAAACCAATGGTTTTTTTTGAAAATGGTGAGTGGTTTCACTAAATGCACTATGTGTGGTGATAACATGTTATTGAGAAAATTTTGTTAAGTCGTGAGATGATCTATAATCCTGACACGTTTCTCTCGAAGTATTACTTGTTGACATCACCTCGTGCGGGAGTAACTCTATTAAATCTCGTTCAAGTTGAAACATCAACACTATTAAGCATCCACTCCTTTTGGATCTATGGTGTATATCGCATGCTCCCTGCCACATTATAACACAAAATTAGAACTTGAAAAAACAATATAATAAAACCTATATGGAAGAGAATGTCATATTTCTAGCGAGGAATTGCATTCTTTTTAATTTTATAAATAAATTGCAAGAATGTGTATTGTACAGGACCTTTAGTCCTCAACTATTATATCTGGAGCAGAGGCATTGGGATCATCGGATCATATTTTTCTAGGAGGAGAATGAGGTATCGATATCAACCATTGATTGTTGATCATATTAGATCAACAATCCTTAATTATCATTGACCGAGTAGACAAATTGAAATTAGCACTGTCGGTCAGAGACAAGAGAATATCCAATGACTGAGATCCATAGATCATATTGAATTTTATTGATCGTTAATTTTATGGAGAGATCTTGCTTTATATCTAGACCATCGGTTGATTTGGCAACAAGTCCTTCCAGGATTAACATGTGCAATGGAAAAGTTTCTAACATACCACCATGTTGGAGATGCACAGACCGTTGATCACAACGGTTGATTAAATCACAACCATTGGATCATCCTTCCATTTTAATGTTCAGTGGATAAATATCTATGCCTAGGATTGAGGATCTACAACCAATATTTGGATCTGGGTTTAGACCAGAGTCACAACCCTCAATTGTATGTTGAAGGAAGTAAGCATCGGGAAAAATAAATTGTGTGTTAGGACATAGACCTATCCCTTGGTCCTATTGTGTTAAAGGAAAAATAGGATTTTCCAAGGAACCCGCATAAACAAAGACTGATCATAGGAAGCCATTGTAGCATTGGTCTAGCTAGGATGTCAAGACAATTTCAATAAGATCCTATGAAATTCATTTGAACAACATTGAATGATATCAGGGTGTTGTCTGACAAATTTTAAAGTTGCTATCATGGACATTGTTTCAGTCCATTGTTTTGGCATTTCCCTTGGCACCTTAAGAAGATAAGTAAGCATTGAAACCAAATACAACTAGAGTGTGCTAGAGTATGATTGATCTTCCCTCCCATCCATATTCCACCAATTAGTAGCAGGCTCATCCCTTCCTCAATTCTCTGCAGCAGCCTAGGTAAGAAATCCAACCCTCAACCTTAGCAGAAACCTCCAAAATGGGTGAATTTTTCCATAATTGAAGTGTGTTGAGCTAGGGTGAGATAGACTCACTGAAACCCAACAAAAAAATGGGTTAAAAAACCCAATTATAGGATTGACGTAGTGCCTCCCAGTTTCAGATAGAATCACTAATCAAATTCGAGTTACCCCTTTTCAAATGAATCTTCCTCCTAGTTATATCCTTTCCTTAGAGTGATTTCTCCTTGAAGGTTAAAGTCGATCCTCCTATTTTTTAGGCTAGAATCAGTTTGACTCTCCTATGCATGGTGGAAAAATCCAGCTCAGTAGAATTATTATTAAGTCAACTCAAGATATTTGTATTTAGTTTGCACCTGCAGCTCCCCCTTACCCTTAGGACCATGGCTTAGGGGGATCCCCCTAAGCCAGTGTGTCCCTCTCCTCTGGGGGTCATTTGGGAGGGGACATGACATCTGTAGCCTAACTAAGGGTTTTTTTGATTCTTCTTTGAAGAAGAAAATCATTGTCATGAAGTGATATCCCATGGACCTTGAATGTGTCAAAACACCTTTGTCATTTTTACTAAACAACATGAAGAATTTTCCACTAAAGAAGCCTCCACATTGTATTAACTAGTCTAGGTGGAAATCCAATGGCTTCCTATACAATTATGATATTTTATTGGAATAAAACTCTTGCTTAATTGGCAAGGTCATATACCATGAGATGCCTCGTTTCCACTCTAAATGGACGAATAAACATCAAATGAATTTCATGATTACTTTTATTAGTGGATACTAATTTTCTTCTTGAGCCTGTTGTTTTGCTAAAATATAGTTTTTTTAGCATTTGACACTCATTGTCTTTTTGTGTCATTTGATGGAGTGTTATAGGACGTACAACTAAACATGTATTTTTCATATCTTTCTTCTTCGAGTGAGGGAAGTTAAGGAATAATAGAGGTTGAAAGAGAGACATCTGGTGATCTAGGTGGATATTAGTGGCCACCCACCTTTTCCAACTAGCTAAAAACAACTTTCTAGGAATTTTGATAATTTACTATTTTTAGCAGTTTTTCTGGTCCTAAACTTCCGAAGCCGTTTTGAGGCCCTAAATGACGTTTTTTGCAGTTGCAAAATTTCAACTTGAAATTTTGTGCAACTGTTGTAGTCCTCGGATAGATATTTCCAATGGGTTATCATACACCTAAAACGAAGATTGTATGAAAAAGTTACGACCCTGGGAAGTTGATGTACTGACTTACCCAAACGAGGCCCACATGACTTTTTGTACTTCATCTCCTAGGGTTAGGTTTTTGGATGTCTAGGTTTTTTTGGCATTCTTTTTTATTGTAAAAAGGCCTTCAGAGCCTCATTGTAATCATCTTCTTGCGAATGAGTGCAGCAGTCACATCTCTTCTCAGAGATAAGCCGCCACCATTCCAACAAGCTTGTTTCCACTACATTTTACAGTTTACAGCTTATTTCTTTATTGAATAGAAAACCAGTTTTACTGTATCTCTATTATTTTGTGTTAAGCACCTGTTAATAATCTGTATTCATTTCATTCTGCTCATAAAATTTGGATGAGTGGTATTAGAGCGGTCTTCTCCTTGTCATCTTAATGCATGTCCCCAACAAGGTCAGAGTACAAAGACTTGGGTCTCGAGCTTGTTTCTCTTGAGGACAAAAACTATCGCACGCACAAGTGACCTCTCATGGAAGGAGAAAACAAAGATAATGACACATGAGATCCTTTCAAATTGTTGATTAAGGAAGCCCTCACACAACAGGGGAACGAGATGATGGATAGTTTTGCGCAAATCCTTCGGCGGCTACCAACAGGCGACACATCTTCTTCGAACGGAGGCGTCACCCCCTTCAAGGTACAAATAAACTTCGATATTCCTATATTTGAAGTTCAGATAGACGCAGATGCTATAGACAAGTGGTTGAATCTACTAGAAGGGTATTTTTCTGTCCATAACTTTTCGAATAGAGAAAAGATTACTTTTGCACTCCTCAAATCCGTTCCCCGTGTCAAAGGTTGGTGGTAAATGTTTTGTGAGAAAAAGGAAATAGAGGAACCCTCATTATTTTTAGTCACAATAACGAATCCTTCAAGGATGATATTAAGGAACAATACTACCCTGTCGAAATTTATGGCGACCTGTATACCAAATGGACCACACTTCGGCAAGAAAGAGAACAAGCAGTGCCAAATTTCACAAATATCTTCCATACCTTGTGCACCAAGATGGGTATCAAAGATTCTGAGTGACATCTAGTGCTCAAGTATCATGGTTCTCTACATAGATACATCCAGACTGAAATGGAATTTCTGGACATCTCATCCTTGGGCACGACCTATAGATATGTCATCAACATCAAGCAGAAGCTCAAGTAAAAGACACGACTATTTAGGCCTGGGAACCCCTCACAACAAAATCCAGGAAAGGGCAGCCTCAACCCACCCACAAAACAAAGGATAGAGTAAATATGGACAATATCAAGACAACCAGTCCAAGATGCAAGTAAAGAAGGACACCAGAAAGACAAAGAAAGACAACGGGAAGTGGTGCGACTTCCATAAGATCCCTTGGCATAACACTGTTGACTGTCGTTCAAAGCAGTCACTGGTGACCGAAATGAAAGCCTTTGAATCAGATGCAGATTCTGACTCTGAGCCAAAACTAGAAAGGGGAAGATGGATCATTGACACAGAATCTAGTGCCTCCGTTGCTACCACCAAGATCCAGCCTGGTGAACCAGATGAACCAGAAGAAGGAGAGCGCCTCTTCCATTCAAATATCTGGGTAAAAGGCACCTCATTGTACTTCATCGTTGATAGCAGTAGCTAGAATAACCTCATCTCAGTAGAGTTCATCAAGCGGCTGGCCCTTCCAACAACGTTGCACCCACAACCCTACAACATTGGATGGCTTTGCCAAGGAAGCGATCTTCGTGTCAGACAACAGTGCCGACTATTGTATGGCATCAAGCCCTTCAAAGATGAGGTATTGTGTGATGTTGCTCCTCTCAAAGTTTGTGATGTTCTTTTGGGCCAACCTTATTTATGGAAACTTCATGATGTATATGAGTCTAGGCCTCGTAGTGTTATTATTACTTTGAACAGAAAATTGTACATGATACCCGAGGCAGTCCCACCTAGTGTTATTTCCTTGATCTCTGCTAAGCAATGCAGGAAGGTCATCTCTCAGACGGGGATGTTTGTCTTCGTCATGATTCGCTCTCAGAATAAGAGAAAGATCATAACCACATCTAGGGTCTCTGCGACTGACCTCTCCACACAATAGAAGCAAGTAGATAAGGTCGTGGAAGAATACTAGGATATCTTCTCCTCACCTACAGAGGTACCTCTGCACTGCTAGGTCAAGCACCCCATAGATCTGACCGTTGATGCACCGCTTCCCAATGGGCCAGTCTATTGTTGGGACCACATATTGTACCTTTTTGCTCATACTTTTTGCCATTATTATACCCTTCATCACCTGTATTTAGACTCATATTATCACTTCATCTGATCACCCCAAGGTATACAACGTCCTTTCTCATTACTATATGTTTATTTAATTTGTTTGCATAACACTTTACATTGCTTTTGAACCTAACCGTTGATTAGAAGTACAGTGTCCATATTCTGCGAATAGTATTTCAGACCATTGCAGAAACACAGAACTGCCCAAAGCATTGTTGATGATCTTTGAAACAATTTGCTACGATGGGGCGCATATGCGAAACAGACTGCTACAGTCAGGGATTGCATCTGCGAAACCTGGCTTGATTACATAGTTCCAGAATGTAGATCTTTGAAACACGGGTATCCTCAATTCGGAGCGGATCTTTGAGAGAACCACGGAGGAGGCCGTCACGATCTTGGAACCGCAGTCACGACGGCCTAGCGGATCAAAGCCCGACCACGGGACATGGATGCTGATACTAGCGGCATTAGCATCTATATGAAGCCGTTACACCCATTTTATGCCGGCATGCTTAGTCCAGCCCCTGTATTAGCATTAGGTTGCATAAGAAACAAGACATCCTATTTTGATTTAGAAAGAAGATCCGATTTAGTGTAGGATCGGATACGCCTTTATAATGATTGTCGATGGGATTTCCCTTTAATTAAAATCACCATTGAGATCAATTACGATGTACTAAGAACTTGGGACATGTTCAATATCTTCCACTCTGTAACGTGATATTTCTTATTGGATGATGAATAGAAGGCACTTTGATAATTAGATCTCCTAAGTTTTTCTGTTTTAGGGGGAATCTTATGAGAAGGGAGGACCCACCTTCATCACAAAGATTCACCCCGTAGTTAGAGTGTGATTGTTTAAATTCCTGTTTTATATTTTGTTTGAATGTTAATTGCTGAAACAACGTTTGATGGATTTCGCTTTGCTGAAATACTACCGACTCTGTCTTAGTTATTGAATAGAACTTATAAATCTTTTTGTCAGCAATCTGTGTGTGGTGATTCTATGTTAGCGAGATTTGATTAAAGGTCTATGATTAAAGGGATTAAAGCATCAGACCCTCTGTAGAATTCAATATTATTTCAGTCATGTTAGACAGGGTCTGGACAAAAGGTTCACCTTTCGAGGAGGCGGAAGGAATCTTAACCATCTTGACCTCGGTGATCTCTTTCCCTTACTTGATTGTGTTGCTTGATTTGGTTAAAGTCCTGCTTTCGGCCGGGAAGGGATTACAACACCTTGTCTTATGTAGAATTCATTTACTGCTGCAAGTTTGTTAGCAAGAGACTGGGTTAAGGGTTTTTTCTTAGAAAGGAAGGGATCAGATTATATTGTTCTCTGTAGATTTTAATTTTTTTTCTGCAAGTGTGCTAGCTAGCGATTTGGTTAAGTGTCCCTTTCGACTAGGAAAATTTATAACACCTTGTCTTCTGCAAATTTCCTTTCACCTTTGCAAGTGTGTTAGTGGAAGTGGATTAAGGTCCCTACTCCGGAAGGAAGGAACCAAAACATCCTACTCCTTGTCTTCATTTTTTTCCACATTGTCGAGCTGGGTTAGAGATCTGCTTAGAAAGAAGTCGAGCGCGCTTGTTCTCTGTGGACTATTACTCATAGGTGTGTACTTCATGAAGTAAAGATTTAGAGCTCCTGCTTAGGCAGAAAGGAACTAGGGTACTTTGTTCTCCATTAGATAGAGCTTATTGTTTTCGCATTATTGCTTTCATAAAAGAGTGGTAGTACTGAGTCTCTGTTTAAGAGTGGGGGTCACGATTCTACGATTACAAGATAGTTGTTCTTACCCATTGCAATGTTATTTTAAATGGCAATCGGGGATTCTTAATGCGAGATTATGAAGAATTGCAATAGGAGATCTTTCTGTGACACAATTGAGCTTGAGTTCATTTAATGAAGTTTAGATAGAATGATTTCTTTACTACAACACTAAGTGCTTTTAGAATCGAGCATATATAGTGCGCAACTACCTTTGAAACAAAAAGACTACTGGGTTGATAATTTATGTTTCCTTGGTTGTTTGAAATTAATTAAGAAAATTATAGTGACCAACATTTTGGCCCGTTCTTAGGAAGATAGCTATAGATTTTGGAAGCATTTGTGATTTTCTCTTTTAGTTAAAAGAATGCATGAAGACCCCAAAAACCCCAAGAATCCCAAAGACACTAACCTTATAGGTGGCAAAGGAAAAGGAAAAGGAGGAAGAAAGACCTTCATTGACGATATTACATCCATGTCTGAATCTGTTGCTCAACGAACAAACTTTCGGAAACAAAAATACCAGCATTCATTTCAAGCAAACTTTGATATGGGGAAAGAAGTTTGGAGTCAGGAGACAGTCCAAAAGCGAGGAAAGGAGATAGTATTGAGGGAATGACGAGAGTCGCGTGAGGGGCAGGCGAGAGAAAATATGGATGAGTTTAATGACGAGTGCATCATGAGGCGGAGTAGATCACGAAGGAGAGGTAAATCAGTGAAATTCTTTTTTCTACATTAGGATTTCCTATTGGAGATTTCCATTTAGGAACAACTCCCAAGAAAAATATTCCACTCTCGGCATTGCCAAATTTCCATGGAGCTATCATGGAGGATCGATGAATTTACATTGAGTTGATATATCGCGTGGCCAAAGTATGATTACACTTCTAATGCTTTCCGAAGCAAGCTATTTCCATCAACATTAAAGGAAATGCATTAAGATGGATTATGAGTGGCAAGGCATGTAATCACATCATGGGATAAATGAAATGAAATTTCTAGACAAAATTACGGGAACTACTGCTGAGAACAAGAGAAAAGAAGGAGGAGCTATTTAAAATGATCGCGAGAGAAAGAAGATGAGAATCTAGAGTACTTTGTAGAGAGGCTTCAATGCAATCTGCAAGAATCCGGTCATCCCAATGTAAGTAAGGACATCCTCGAGACTATTTTATTAAAAGGAGTAGGGATGACTCTCTAGATATCTTGAACATGCTTGGAAAAGGGATGCATATCAAAGGAACCCATTATGATGATGTAATTGTCAACTTATGCAAAAGATGTTCAAGGGAATGCAGAAATAGATCAAATGAGGACACGCACATTCTCTAGAATCAGGAAAATCAACCAATGGGGAGCAACAAGAGCTGAGATAGGCAATTGCAAGAGACTTCAAAATCTTGAAATGCTGAGCTCTTTTTCTTCATAGATGGATACCCTGCAGATAAAGAAAAGCAAGCAGAAGTAGAAGCAGCCTTGTCTATCTTTTGTCCTCAATGGAGATAAGCACCCAAAGAGAATGTCCATTGAATGAGAAAACTATCTGCACTATTTGTGATAAAGACCATGATACTCAGAACTATCCGTCCTTACCAGGTATTAAGGCAACATTACAACCAGCGGATGAGGAAAGTGGCTGTCTATATGATGACTCAAAGGATACAATGGCAATACGGAACAAGGTATGAACTCTAACATGCCATTTAATGGTTGGAATAATTGTGCATATAATCAAGCGAGTTCCCTTCAATCGGATGCATTATGCTAATCAAACGAACTACCCATCCACACGACAAACTTACCCACCCGTGCAACAAAGCATTACCCCTCTGTCATCTTCCACCCTTGTTGATCCTCTCCTGGACCCCAGCCTCCACAACAACTCTTGACCTTATCAAAATGGGTGGAATCAAAATTGGAGAACCAACAAGCCCCTTTTAAGAATAATTGCCTCAACTCCCACAACCACTCTCCTTGCGGTACTCCTCCAATTAACCAAGTATTAAGACCCAGCTACATTCCAGCCTAACTAGCCCAAATAATAAAAGGCATTCAATGCATTGATGTTTTATAATCGACCCACTTTCCCTCCTCTTTACTGATACAATGATATACACATCTTGATCACGGGAGAATAATTAGAACCTACCATGAAGTGATGTTACCTCTCTGACAAAGGAGAACACAGGAGCATGATGCACTGAAAAGGTACAATCATCATCAAACAATGCTTTGCTGAAGCAGAAGCACCATTTCCTGAGTGTTTAGCTTTGACCAAAATGCCTGAACTGCAAGCCTTTAATCTCTTGGGGAACTCTGATTTATATGTTATAATTCCCCTTTTACAAGCACTCAGCGATGTACCCATATACGGGACAATGAGAGATATCTGTATCAAAAAGCCGGGTAGGAAAACAAAGGATCCCTTTACAGTCCACGTCCTTGTGGGAGATTTATGCACGTAATAGCCAATTAAGATCCCCAGTCAAATATGGCATTTCAGCCACCCTCTCTCATCCTTTGTATACAGTTAGCAAAACAATAATAATCCCTCGTGTCTGGTAGACCTTGGTGCAGCCATAAAATATGACTTACATCCTACAATTGCTACAATTACAAGACAAAATCAGAGAGAAACCCTACTATCTTAGAATTGGCTACGTCGATCCACAATTAGACGAGGAGAAGGTATCATTGAAGATCGGCCATCTCACAATGGAGATCTTGGAATTATCGATGCGATTTCCGCAGTGTTACTGACCAAAGCTCATTTGGGGGCCACCCTCTAATTACAGGCTGACAGTGGTTAGCCACGGTGATGCTTTGCTCGGTGTCGATGTGAGTCAATGACAATTGAATGGTTATGAAACAAAACAGCCGACCCTCTATCCTCATGCCACACCTGCTAACAATAATGATAACCCTGTGTGGGGTGACTTTGAGGATCAACCTACTCAACCTCTTGACTATCAGACAAAGCTCTAAACCTGAAAGACTCACGGAGGATGAAATTATAAACAATTTTATTTGTGAGCCATCCTACTGTTACGGAAATTCACAAGCAATTAACTCTGATATTAGATGCGACAGCTGAAAATCTTGATCGAGCAAGCCCACCTCAAACGCCCAAAACCATCTTCTCCAAAAGCATCCTAATTGAAATCGAACCTGGCAAACACTAAATATAAACCCTCATTTTGACAGATCTTTGAAACACCTGTGATTAACAAAGTTACTTGATATAATGAAACATTAGCGTGGGATTACCGCAGAGCATGAAGGAATCTGCGTAGTGCCTGGAGAATATATTAGACATCGTGTCATCCTTGTCCGAATGAACCCAAACTTAAGAGAATCCACACGAAGGAAGAACTTCGAAATTACTTAATGCAGGGTTTATTTATCCTATATCAGGCAGTGAATGGGTGTCTCCATTAGTAATAGTTCCTAAAAGAGCGGAGAATGGAAATTATTAATGTAGTCTGAGCTTTAAACCGGCACTCGAAAGACCACTTTCCAACGCCATTCATTGATCAAGTTTTTAGATAATGCAATGAATTAATAAATTCTTCTCTTTCTTAGATGGTTTAGGTACAACAAATTAAAATTGCACCTCAGAATCAAAGACAAAACCACCCTTCCCCACCGGTATAGGAACAGCACCTTCTGAGAGTCTCCCATTTGGACTATGTAATGCGCCAACAACCTTCCAAAGAGCAGTCTTAGGAATTTTCTCGATATGTAGCCGATATGGAAATATTTATGGATGATTTACCCCCTATGGTGCTTCTTCGGGAAGCACTAGAAAACCTTGAGAAGGTATTTAAAATATGTATACAAGCCCAGCTTTCCTTAAGCACAAAAAAATGTCATGAGTAGTAGGCATTTGAAGGGATAGTGCTTGGACATTTCATCTCATCTCAAGGAATCGAGGTAGACCCATCCAAAATACAAAGTCATTGGGACCTACCTCTCCCAAGACTCAAACAGATGTAAGAAGCTTTTAGGACATGCTGGATACTCTGAGAAGATTTAAGAACTTTTCCAAATTAGCTTCTCCTCTGTTTGTTTTCTTGAGAAATGATGCATTTAATTGGAATAATTCCTGTGAAGAAGCATTCCAAGCACTAGAAGCACCAAGGTCTCTGACCCTATCCTTAGAGGACTGATTGGACACTTCCCTTTCACATATCCTCAGGTGCTTCAGATCTTTGCTATGGGAGCTGTTTTGGGACGGGAAGAAGATCACCTCCCTTATGCTATATATTTCGCCGGCAAAGAATATCTTCTTGAACTCAATTATCTGAGTCGAGAAAGAATTTCATGGTTATTTATTGATTAACAAATTTAGACATTACATTGCTGGCTGTCTACCTTTGTCCATCTTGATCACTTTCGGCTATCAAATGCCAATGAATAAACCTATTACAAATGCTAGAGTCACGAGATGGCTACTATTATTACAAGAATTAGATATCTGGTGTAGATAGGCCAGGAAAAGAAAATGGCAGTTGCTGATTTCCTTTCTAGATTGTGATTAGTAATCTTGATGATGATTCTTTCCACGATGAATATTTATTTGCAGTTTATGCTCCCTGCTGGTATGGATATTGCTAACTATTTAGTTGGGAAGTTTCCATCACGCCTATCCTACCGAGAGAAGAAAGTATTGTTCATCAAAGTAGTCGGTATAGTTGGATAAGTGGAAAATACACCCACTTATCCAACTATACAGGAGCTGATCAAGAGATCCGAAGGTGTGTTAGAAGATGAGGTGTATGATGATATGGTAAAGAGCTTGTCATGATGTGGCCTGTGGAGGCTTTGGAATAAAAGAACAACAGTACACAAAATTCTAGGGATGGGGCACTATTGGCCTTCAATCTTCAAAGATGCAAAGAAATATGTCAAGGCGCGTGATAGGCCTTGAGTAGGTCAACCTAATCATAGAAATTAAATTCCATTAAACCCCGGTGGTACTTGAACCATTTGGCGGATGATGGGCCTTAGATTTCATGGGACCCATCCAATCCTCCATCCAATCAAAAGTTTATGTGGAGTACATGGAGACTATATATGACCAAGTCGGAGTGGAGGCCAAGGCACTCCATGAACAGCAGAAGCGGTTATAAAATTCTTATTCACAGAAATCTTCACGGTTGGAATGCCAAGGGAGTTAGTTACGGATGGAGGACCTCCTTTCTCTTCTCATGGGTTTCAAGCTACCCTTCAGAAATATCATATTAGAGAGAATGACTACACCTTACCACCCTCAAGCTAATGAATAGGTGGAAAGTACAAACAAAATTATAGAAGCCGTTACTCAGCAATTGAAGGAAAATAGAAGGATTGGTCCAAAGGCTCCTTGAAGCATTATTGGAGCCCTCTGAGAACCTACAGGAAAATACTACGAGAGTTTTCTCCTATGAATTAGTTCACGGGAGAAAGATAAATGCTGCAGCGTGGAATTTGAAATCAAAACCCTAAGAGCGCTGGCTGCCAACCTTGATCTAACTATTGCACAAACAGCCAGGTTGCAACAAATTAATGAACTAGAAGAGAAAAGACTAGATGCCATTCAGCAAACCAGCGTAATTCAGCGGCAAAGATTACAATGGCATGACAAAATATCAAGAACAAAGGACAAGAGAATTTGGTATACAGCAGATTCGAGTTCAAAAGAATTTCAAGGGAAACTTTGCACAAGATGGTTAGGACCTTCTGAAGTAGACACAGTTTTTCCCAATACAGAGCAGGTAAAACCACTTACAATTGATGAATCAGAACTCCGTTACTTGTCAATGGTCATCGTCTTAGCTGTGTCAGGAAGCTTAGGTTTCCAAAGAATTTTTAAGATCACTCAGATGCAGCTCATTTTCTTTTCATTAAGGGGTTTCTAACCCCAATAATTATTAATTCTTTAAGATTTTTCTTAGTGATATAGATTAGGTTAGATTAGATTTTATATACTAATAATCTCTACCTCAAAATATCATTCTTGATCGAATGCGAGGAGAGACCGATTCTTCAAAGAAAACAAGCTTTTCACGATGCTGCAACACCCGCGGATGCAACACTATTGGCTTTCCGCGATCTTGCAACACCCACGGTGCAGCACGCACCTGATGCAACCTGTTGGTTTTCAACGATCTTTGGCTGCCATTGTGGCTTGGTCAACTCTCTCGATCTTTGAAACATACTGGTGTTCGACATTTTTCTTTCAACATCCCGAGGAATACTCCGTACGTATTCCCCATCATTCTTATTCCCGAAAACAACTCCGTCCAACACTTGTTTCGTTTTCCCTTTTCCCATTTTTGAAACACAGCAACCTTCCATTTCTCCCCTCCATTCTTTGAAACAAGTTGCAAAGCGCTTGTGGTTTCCGATGCACCAGAAACACCAGCATTACGGCATTCTTCGTCCTTCCATTCGCCATTTTCCCATTATTTTTCATTTTCCGAAACAATTAGTCCGACGGTGTTGGCCTTCTCTATTCTTTGAAACACCTTTGCTCGGCAACTACGCATTCTTTCACCTTCCATCATGTGAAACAAAATCCGTCTAGCAATTTGTTTCGACTCTTACATTCTTCAGAAACACCATTTGCCCGGTAACCCTTCATCGTCATCATGATCTTTGAAACACCACCATTCATTCAACACTCTTTGATTTTCTTCCGTCGAAACACCCGGTTTATGTGAGTTCTTCATCTATAAGCAATCGTTCCTTATCTCTACGGAAGTAAAACACCCAGCCGTCCACCATCATCCGTCAGAAAGCTCCTACGCTCCCAAGCGGCCGGTTCAAACGGGCGGGGCGTGACATAATCAAGCCGCCGTTGAAACAACATCATCACGAACAAGCATCAAAATCCGGTTGGTGAACAAACCAAATGGTAAAATACAAAGGGTAATGTAAAGTAATGTAATCCAATTAAAGTGTAGTTAATGAGAAAGATTTTACGGCTTTCAACCATTTAAAGACCCATCATCATTAATCACACTTTCCGGGAAGGGCGGTACACATCAAATCAATAATATCATCATACCCTCTGATTTCATTGCCGCCATTTCCATTTCCCTATCCTTACGCATTTAACCATTACTCCTGGCTAAAACCCTCGGAAAAACTTACCCTCCATGGAGTGCTGATACCCGAACTCTTGAAGTTGTATCTTATCAAACCGGTAACTATGGGAGGACCTGTCGACCGCAAAGAACCATACTGCGGCATTACTTTCGAACATTATCCGTGACATATGAAATCTTCATGCTGGCCGGGTTAGCTCGATATGAGGCTCCAAGAATGTGAATACCGAGGAATTTTACAGTTTGCTAGAAATCTCCAGAGGATCATTCGGTCGTCGCAAGTGTCCGTCCTACGTATGAGCAAGACATAAAATTGCGATCTCGAGGCCTCCCCATGGATGGCACTCGACAGTTCAGCCTGAAGCATATCATTGGGGATGTCTAGCAGAGTTTCTTCCTGACTGGAGAGAAAATCATACTAAAAGGAAGAGGTTTCAACTCCAGCTCCTACCACCCAGTGGCGAATTCGCCCGGTTATCAAACACTACGACTGCCGAGGCGGCTGCTCGGAGTGGATTTATCAACATGATTTCCTTTGCTTTCTCATCTAAGACATGGGGAAGCGGGTTAATATTCCATGTACTTTTCAGGTGTCTAAGAACATGGCATGTACCTCTTTGCCAAAGGGCAAGGACCCAAACCAATCACTCACCAACCACCGACTGGTCCAACTACTAATCAATAGGGGTTTTGAACAACAAAACCACCCACTAAACCGTACCCATTCTTGCGAAAACCACGAAAACCCAGCGAACAGCGGCAAACCCCGAGATTCCCCAGGATACCCCGCGACTTGCCAACTTGACCAATCGGTCCCCTACCATTGCGAAATCCTCACACACGCGCGAGTCTTCCATACGGCCTTCATATCATGGTGAGGATTACGAACGGAAAATATTCCACGCCTATCATTGGGGAGAAGCCTCGCGAAAGCGATCACCCCTTTCAATCATGGCGTAAAGAGAACAAAACCTCAATGAGGCCACCCCGGATGACTACCACCCTAGATCCTCCATCAATTCATTTGAAACTCCATTAAAATATTAATCTTGTCTTCCCAACCGGACCTTTGCCTATTCTAACCATGGGGTACCCACAACACACAAAAACCCGGTATGATTGTAGCATCTGTCTCACATAGGGTTGCTGAAACACAAGAACAGTTACCCACTCAGTGGCTAAAAAAACAAGAACCAGCCACTGGCGAAACCACGAGCAATACGCGGTACGAAACACAAGAACCGACCCGTAGAAGCGATGAAATAGAGCTGTGGGGAATTGAACCGGACATCATTTGTTTACGAAATGGCGAAACACAAGCGGCTACCCATCCGGTAGTGAAACACAAGAACCGACCACTAATATTAGGTTAAAGCAAAGGGGTGAAACCTACATTGCGCAACACAACACCGATGGCTGAAACATAAGAACCAGCCGTTGACATTGACATTGAAATTCAGAAATCAGAGGTTGAGGGTGCTAAAAAACTACTCTCCCTACATCGGAGGCCGGAACACCTGGGCATCGATTGGCCATCCGTGAAACGCCCCACAAAGAACCGACTAAGGAGACAATATTTTAACACGAGGAACGGTCATCCCCAAAATCCAAACCAACAATGGCGATGTCTTGGAAGAAAATGATTTTTAGATCTCAGGCGGAAGGTATAGGCAGAATTGACCCGGGGCAAGGCATGAAAAAATAATTAAGTCGATGCGTGGAGCGAACAACGAATCTGGCGGAACAAACTTCTGGTATGTCTGCAAAGGAATACGTAATGGCACGCCAGTACCAAATATTTACTATCGGTGAGGGGTATAAGATAGCTCAAGTTCCGGTACCAGGAGCGGCACCCATTCCTTCTCCTTTTGAAGTCAAACCGGTACGTAACCTGAACTTGATGAATCCATCAAGCTCAAAACTAAAGCTGCTGAAACACAAGAACCGGCGGGGCTTCTCTGGAATCAAGAAGAAGCTCCCACTATGGTCAACAAAGGTATGCAAACAATACCCGCGAAGGAAGTCACCCCTCCTAGAATCAAGACAATCTCTCTCCACTTCCAAGGGCAGTCCACTCAAACCACCTTGAGTCCACCCAGCAAATCGGCTCAGACTTCTCACCCGTAGGTTGAATATGCCGAAATACAAAAGTGGAAGAAGGTATCTTTGTCTAAATCTCGGAAGTTGCAAGAACACAAGAATATACGGAGGAATCACACTTTCTTAAATTGGGAAGCTTTGGACGGGACACGACAAGAAATTCGAAAAATCAAGAAAAAGAATTAAAGATAAATTATCAAGATCTTTACGATATGATGCAGAAACTAATGGCCAGAAGGAAACCATCCTGTAGCTATTCTTTATTCCTTAAAGAAGACTCATGTGTACCGGATTCAGTCTATAATAGAAGAAAATGCCTATGAAATCATTTCATCAATGGATTTTATTAAACTTTTGTTGCCTCTACCAGAGATCAACACCTCCTCGTGAGGCATACTTCCATAATGAAGCTATTCGGAAAATAGCTCAGCGAACATAAATCCTCTTGTCGGGGATGTTCCAACCCGAGCATTTACTTCCTTCCTCCGTAATCAAATCAAACGTTGTAGAATGCTTTTAGTGATTGCCAATATAGCGAAGACAATGCGTCTCGCTGGATCAGACCGGAACCTCAAAGGGCAGCCATATCATTGCACAATATCATGCATTCTTAAAGAAAAAGGCATGGTTGAACATGTCCTACAGTTGCAACCAGCAGTAATTCAGGATTGTGAAAGCATCATTACTGCCATACAGATCACTGCCCTACAGGATAATAACCTATTCTGGCAGCACTCCACAGAAAAAAGGCAACAACATAATCCTTTTGGCCACTGCCAACCGGTAACAATTTCGGTACCTAAGTTACATCCGGTCAATAGGAGACATTGTGCTGAAAATTGGATTGGATATCACTTCCACTTTCCTCTTCTACGAGCTACCCTCTGAGGAAAAAATATCAAATCAGTTTCAAACTGCCTACAAAGAAATGGCGGCGTAAGCAACAAAATCACGAGGAAGTGCGGGTTGAAACCTTGAATGAACACTACCTTCTCGATTCTTGAGTGATTAATTTACATGATGAGAGTCGGTATCCGGACTCTGATTCAGATTGAATAAGTTACTTTGAGACATGCAACACACCTTGGTGGGGATTGGGACCACACAATGCACCCTTTTGCTCATACTTTTTGCCATTGTTATGCCCTTCATCACCTATATTTAGAACCATATTATCACTTCATCGATCACTCCAAGGTATGCAGCGTCTTTCTCATTACTATATGTTTAATTTGTTTTGCATAACACTTTACATTACTTTTGAACTAACCATTGATTAGAAGTCGCGAGAAGTGTCCATATTGCGGAATATTATTCCAGGGCCAGATCTTTGAAACAAGGCGCCTTAAAGCATTGTTGGTGATGCTGGAAATACGGAAGAGCTGCTACCCGACCCAAGGGCCATATGCGAAACCGCGGAGGCTGCAGTCCGAGGATGCATATGCCGAAACAGGCGTTACGGTTCAAAGATACGGTCTTTTGACGAACATCACTCAATTCCGGAGCAGTCTTTGAGACCTGAGGAGGCGATCCGCGATGGCGAACACGAGTCACGACAGCTAGCAGTCAAAGCTGACATAGGACATGAATTGCGTACTAACGGCATTAGCAGCTATATGAAGAAACCGTTACACCCGGTATAGCGGCGTAGCCGTCGGCCCTGTATTAGCATTGGTTGCGCCAAGAATAGGACACCTATGTAACGAGTTTAGAAGAAGATCCACGATTTAGTGTAGAGGATCGAGGATACGCCTTCTTAATGATTATCATTAAGTTCCTTTAAATTAAAGGAAATCTACCATTGGAAGATTCATATGTAATATGTAATTTTGATATTACTAAGAACTTGGAGAAGCGGGACGTATTCCAATCTTCCTCACCGTAACATGATATTTCCAGCGGATGAATAGAAAATTTTGCTTTGATAATTCGTCTCTAAGTTTTTCCCATTTCAGGGGAATCTTGAGAAGGGAGGGCCACCTTCTTCACAAGATTCCTTACGTGAATTAAGTGTGATTGTTTTAAATTCCTGTTTATATTTTGTTTAAGCATGATATAATTCTTGAAACCTTTGTTTGATGGACCCTGCGTTCTTTGAAACCTCTGCAAATACGTCTTAGTTATTGAATAGAACTTATAAATATTTTATCGGTAAAATCTTGTGTGGTGATTCATGTTAGCAGAGATTTGATTAAGGTCTGCAGTGAGAAAGGGATTAAAACATGGACCCTTAAATTCATTATTGTTTAGGTCATGTTAGACAAGTGCGGACAAAGGTTCTGCTCGAAGAAAGGAATCAGCCATCTTGACCTCGATGCGTCTCTTTTCCCTTACTTGATTGTGTTAGCCAAATTTGGTTAAAGTCACTTTCTCAGCCAGGAAGAGTTGCAACACCTTGTCTTCTGTAGAACTCCTTTATCCCTGCAAGTGTGCTAGCCAGAGATTTGGTTAAAGTCCTGCTCAGCCAGGAAGGGACTGCAACACTATGTCTTCTATTAGAACTCCTTTACCCCTGCAAGGTGTGCTAGCCAGAGATTTGGTTGAAGTGTCCTGCTCAGCTAGGAAGGGGACTGCAACACCTTGTCTTCGCAATGAATTTCCTTCACCTTTAGGTGTGTTTTAGTCAGGGAGTGGATTAAAGGGTCCCTACTCAGAGAGGAAGACAAAACATCCTACCTCATGTCTATTTTCCTGTGTTAATCAGAACTGGGTTAGAGATCCACTGCTTAGAAGAAAGGGAATCGAACTGCCTTGATTCTCTGTGGACTCAACTGCTCATAGGAGTGTACTTCAAACAGAAGTAAGGCCCAAAGGCTCCTGCTTGAACAGAAAGGAACTAAGTGCTTTGTTCTCTGTTAGATAGAGCTTATTTATTGTTTTCACATTATTGCATTTTCATAAAGAGTGTTAGTGCTTTGCAGGTCTCTGTTTGAGAGTAAGGGTCTGTTCTCTGATTACAAGATAGTTGTTCTTTACCCATTTGCAATGTTATTTTAAATGTAATCAGGATTCTTAATCTGAATTATAGAAAATTGCAATAGGGAGATCTCTTCCTGTGACACAATTCAGAGCTTCGGTTCATTTCAACAACAAAGTTTAGATAGAATGATTTCTTTACTACAACACTAAGTGCTTTTGGAATTGAGCATGCCAGTGCGCAGCTATCTTTACTACAACACTAAGTGCTTTTGGAATTGAGCATATACAGTGCGCAGCTACCTTTGAAACAAAAGACTTCCCTGGGTTGATAATTTATGTTTCACTTGGTTGTTTGAAATTAATTAAGCAATTATAGTGACCAACATCTATCATCTCTCTTTGTTATAGAATGAGGAGATCAAGGGACAGATCCAAGAACTGCTCCACAAGGGGCACATCTATCCCAGCTCATCACCTTGCATGAGCCCAATCGTGTTGGTACAGAAGAAAGATGGAACCTTGTGACTCTGTATTGATTACTGGACTCTGAATAAAATCACAGTTAGAAATTGGTACCTGATTCCCCGAATCGTCGACCTCCTTGATCAACTTATGGGGGGAAAATACTTCAGTAAGATTAATCTAAAGTCTGGCTACCACCAGGGCTTGATAGAACAGATAGATGTATGGAAGACTTCCTTCAAGTCAAAGGAAGGCCATTTTGAATGGTTGGCCATACCCTTTGGTTTGACAAATTCTCCAACCACTTTCATGAGGATGATGGACGATATCCTATGAAAATTCACCAATACTTTTTTAGTGGTGTATCTGGATGACATTCTAATTTACAGCAAGACTTGGGCCGAACACTTGCAGCATATTCAACAGGTTCTGCACACCCTGCGACAACACAAGCTACACGCCAACTTGGAAAAATGATCCTTTGGCATGGACAGGGTCCATTACTTGGGCTACATAATTGATCAACATGGCGTACATGTGGATCCAACCAAGATCCAATTCATCTGTGACTGGCCAGCCCCAACCACACTCACTGCGCTTCGGAGCTTCTTGGGCCTTGCTAATTTCTACCGCAGGTTCGTGCTGGGATTCTCCCATATTGCATGGGCCCTCAACCAAATAAACAGGGGTGGTGGTAAGGCGAAATTTGTGTGGGACTGGTCCCAACAACAAGCATTCGATGATTTGAAGAAGCACTTGTGTTCAGCCCCAGTACTTTCACTACCAGACTTGCAACATCCCTTTAAGATCGAGACAGATTCTTTAGACTATGTTGTGGGTGTCGTTCTCACTCAACACGGCCACCCCGTGGCCTATCATAGTGAGACAGTGTCAGATACTATCCATAAGTACCCTACTTATGACAAAGAAATGTAATCCATTGTGCAATCTTGTCGCTAGTGGAGACATTACATTCTTGGGAAGGAGACAGTCATCCACACTGATCATAAGACACTGCAGTTCATGCAGACACAGGGAAAATTGCAGAATGATCACCATCAAAAGTGGTCCACATACTTGCAGCAATTCCACCTCAACATCAAGTATAAAATAGGAAGCACCAATCGCGTCGCTAATTACCTCAGCAGACCACTAGTCGCGACACTCACCATGGTGCTAGACTCTTGCGTCCATGCGACCTCTGGATGGCCCCAACTCTATGAGACAGACCCTGACTTTGCCACCACATACCAAATGTTGGGTGCAAACGTAGTTGTCGATAATTTCCATCTTTAGGATGGGTTATTGTGTCATCTGGGTCATATCTATGTTCCAGCAAGCGAGCGAGCAAAGCTGATCTGGGAAGCCCACTACTTTGGTGTCGAAAAGACAGTGGTGATGCTACAGAAACATTTCTACTGGCTGAAACTTCGATAGGAGGTTAGCAATTATATCAGGTCCTACACTGCATGCGTTATTTCCAAACTGATCACTAAGAAACAGGGCCTGTACACCCCCCTTCCTACTCCTGACAGGCCATGGGAATCCATCTCAGTGGACTACATGTCGGGCCTCCCGTCCACCAAGTGGGGAAATGACTGTGGTTTTTTGGTTGTTGATCTCTTTTCTAAGATGATGATTCTAGTTGCTTGCAGGAAGAGAATCACAACAGAGGCCACCGCCAATCTCTTCTTTGAATGAGTTTGGGTACATTTTGGAATCCCACAAACCATTGTCTTAGATCAGGATAGTCGATTTCTCAGCACATTTTGGTCGAGCCTCTGGTCATTGTTGGACACCAAGCTCACCAAATCCACAGCCTTCCACCCCCAGACAGATGGCCAAAACGAGGTTGTAAATCGAATGATTGTGCATATCCTTTACATGTATAATTCAAAGCACCCCCGCACATGGGATGAGAGCCTTCCCTATGTCTAGCATAGCTACAACCGAGCCCTGCATAGCTCAACCGGAAACAAGCCCTTTCAGGTGGGGTTGGGATTCCAACCATTGGGTCCCATAGATGTTGCACTTCCCCTTGCAGTCACCTAGACCGACTCATCTCCTGCTCCAACTGAAGCTGACAAAGCCACCTGGGTCATTGAGCAGATCCAACACATCTTCCAACAGATTCAGGATATCCTACAAAAGTCCAATGACAAGTACAAACAATGCCATGATCAACATCGGGTGCCACATAAGTTTCAGGTGGGCGACAAAGTTTGGTTGCACTTGCAGAAAGAACACCTTACAGGACCCCATCGGAATATTTGTCCACTCTGTTATGGTTCGTACACTATCAGCAAGGTTGTAGGGGATAATTATTTTGAGCTCAACATTCCTCCTTTCCTTGGCATGCACCTAGTGTTCAACATGGACCTCCTTCGGCCTTATTTCCCACCATTATTGGACACCTTAGAGGAAGTAGAACAGATGACACCAACAGAGCTCAACCCCGACTACATACAACAGGCATCCAGTGATCAGATTGTGGACACACAGATCAAGGGAACTTGACAACAAAGGATCCATCTTTATTGAGTCATCAAAGCAGGGCAGCTCCTGCACCAAGGCAAGTGGCTCACCCGGGGCCAAATTCAGCAGAAATTTCCTCATTTAATGGGGGAACTCAACACAATGGATACCATTGCTTCCTAAGGAGGGAGGATTGATCCAGGTGGATATCGATGGCCACCCACCTTTTCCAGCTAGCTCAAAATAACTTTCTAGCAATTTTGATAATTTACTATTTTTAGCAGTTTTTCGAGTCCTGAACTTCCGGAGCCATTTTGAGGCCCTAAACGATGTTTTTTGAGGTATGTTGTGGTTGCAAAACTTTGTGAAATTGTTGTAGTCCTCGGATAGATATTTCCAATGGGATATCATACGCCTAAAATGGAGATCGTATGCAAAAGTTATGACCCCGAGAAGTTGATATACTGACTTACCCAAACGGGGCCCATGTGACTTTTGGCGCTTCATCTCCTAGGGTTAGGTTTTTGGATGTCTAGGGTTTTTGGGCATTCTTGTTTATTGTAAAAATTCCTCCAGTGCCTCATTGTAATCATATTCTTGTGAATGAGCGCAGTCGTCACATCTCTTCTCTGAGATAAGCCACCACCATTCCAGCAAGCTTGTTTCTGCTTCATTTTATAGTTTCCAGCTTATTTCTTTATTGAATAGAAAACCAATTTTACTGTATATTTGTTATTTTGTGTTAATCCCTTGTTAATAATCTGTATTCATTTTGTTATGCTCATAAAATATGGATCATCTAGTAGGTCTAACATGCAGAGATTAACTAGAGTTGAGAAGATCAAAAGAAAATTCGATAGATACATGGAATTTTTTCTTGCTAAAGGGGGGTCATGTTCTTATGATGATGAGAGCATAGATGACATTGAGGTTCCCTTGATGTACAAACATCTAGTGAAACAATCGGTACCCAAGGATATTCCTCATATAAACACTATTTTTTGCGTCAACGAAAGGATATACTGCATTGCTCCATCGTCATTACATGGTTTGGGGATATTTTCCATGGATAGAATAAAGGTTTGTTACAATGGAATAATTGAATTGATGGAGTATGTAGGACTCTGTTACATCTACAGAGATTGGATATAGCTAGTCCAATATACAAAAATTATGTGGAGATATGGTGTGTCTGCAAATTATATATAAATAAAATACAATGATCAACATAAAGGAGCATCTATGTATATTGATGGAAGGCCAAAAACAACGGGGAATATTGCAGGGTTTATAAATAGTACATGACCCGCGACCAAAAGTAAGCAACCTAATTGTGTATTTGAGGGGTGTGATGGAAATCATGTATTCGTATGTGCAATAAAATCCATAGCTCCAAGGGAGGAGTTGTTGATTTATTACGATTTGAATATAATAGATACACATGTTTCTTTTATTGGTGCAGTACACATACTATTTTACCCAACCTGTAATCGATGACTTATATTTTATGATTATCATTTACTGTAATATATTTTCATGCATGTTATAAGCCACTACAATATCCACACAAATCACTCCTTATGTTCTTTAGTCACTCTTTACTTTGATGTTTTTAGCATGCCATGTTTTTGTCTCGTGCCTCATATTCATGAACTAACTTTGTTTTGCATACATTGTCCCATGGTGACAAGGGGAAGGAACCAACCTTAGCATAATCCACACCTCCTCCCGAGGAAGACCTTACTAAAGAACTAATTTATACCTCTACCAACCCTATGGAAACAACAAAGAATCTTGTTAAAAAATTAAACATGGAACTCACTTCTTTGATTATGAATAAACTGAAGACACGGGAGAAGGATGAAAGAATGAAATTATTGGTGCATCGGATTCACCAATATGGGGTAAGAAACATATTTAATTATCCCATTTATTTATTTAGGATTTTAATTTGTATACTCATACAAGTCCTTTATAAAAAACTCATTATTTTCACAGGTATTTTTGCGGGTAATGGATCATGAGTATGTGCATGCAGAGCCCAAGGTTGGTACCAACACCATTGGTACACCAACACTGCATCATAGTGGTATCCATATCGATACACCCACCAGTGTCAATTCCAGTAGTGCACCCCCTCACATGACAGAATGTGAAGGGGATCCTATCGATGCATAAGGTGACATTGGAAATATTGAAGCATGCTTTCCTGGATATTTCCATGTCACTAGCACATGAAAACTAGGAGAGGTAGTGGAAGGCTCTAATTCATGATGAAAAGGAGAAGACACTCCAAAAACAAGGAAAGACACCACCCGACTCAGGAATGTATGAGACACTTCTAATAATGTAATTATGATGCTTTATTGTCATTGCGACATCTAATTACGTTTTTGAAACTTTTCAATATAGGCTCCCAAACACATCCAAATCCATCGTGGAAAAGATAGAAAAACATGGGCAACACAAACTTGGATGGGGTGGTTACTCAAAACTGTCTGCAGGAATTGTAATTAAAAAAAATCAATTGCATACAAATAATATATTGTTAACAATTTTAAATTAATTACATAGAAGAAGAAAAATTCATGTTGCTATGCAAAATTGCAGGGCTTGGAGTTCAAAGAAGCTCCAACACTGGAAGACCTCAACCTTTCTTTTGAAAAATTCTATGATGTCGTGGTTGAATGCAAAAAATTATTGCGGAAAACACAACCTTCCGTCACTAAAATCGATACACAGGTAAATAAAATAAATGAAGATTATTTAAATTTTATTACTTGTACAATCTATTGATTATTTTCAATTGGGTTTAGCCCAAGTGGTTTATGCAGAGGAGTGTTTCCCTCTCCACCCAGGTTCTATTCCTTGAAGTGACATGTTGTGCCCTTAATGGGTCTATTAGATGCTCTTGTTGTTGAGCCCCAATATTATGAAAATGCTCTCCCCCCCCATGTTCTCTTGTGGATTTGGGGGAGGCATTACATGGATTTAGTGAGTACCAATGGTGTCGTGAACCACATGGTATAAAAAAAATAAAAAATAAATCTATTGATTATTATTCTCAGCCATAAAATAATGTGTTTGTTTGTTTTGGAGTGGAGATCCAAGTGGCAGTGGAGTGCCACCCAATGAAAGTGGTGTGCAACTCAGTAGTGGAAGTATTTCATGTTGTATGGATTATAATTAACAACATTTATTTGAAAACATTGTATTAATTATAAACTTTCATGTTTCAACTCTAGAGCATGTAGAGGATGAGGGCATAAAAGAAGAGGAACATATGGCCACATCCCAAACTACTTTGCTTGCCTCCGCTACTGAATAAGGTAAAGGACACTCTAATTCTCTTTTGATTAATGAAATACTTGTAATAATAATAATAATAATAAACAATACTAATTTAACATCTCTTTCTTATTGCATTCGATGATCTGTGCCTCCCTTGCAGTAGCTTGGACATCGTGAGTACACAACGAGGTTGTCAGTAAGACATGGAGGGGCCAAACAAACTAGAGGGGAAGAAGGACTTGAATATGTCCTTGCTAAATACATTTTAAAAATGAAGAAACAAAAAAAGAAATGATTTTACTATATTTATATAATTAGAAACATATTGAACCATTTTGTGAAAACATATTGTTTATGATAATTTTTTTTGAGATGAAGTATATTGCGTCTATGATTAATGAATGAATGGCATATGTTAATGAATGAATGAGTGTTATAAGTTAATGAATGAATGAATGAATGTTATATGTTAATGAATGAATGAATGAATGTCATATGTTATATGTTATTCACAACCACATGTGTTTCTTCATGAATTTGTTGTTTCTCTAGTGTCTATGCATGAATCATAATGTGTTTCTTTCAACTAATTTTTATTAGATAGATTGGGTACTAGGGAATTGAGAGTGACATGAGGGGGAGGAGAGGGGCCATAAGAGCTTCCACCTTCACGTGATTGGCCTTGTTCAATAGACAATAAATTAGGATTTGGATAATATTGGAGCAAACCTCCCTCAATCCAACAGAGCAACAAAAAATTCAATGTTGACTTCGTTGTTGATCCATCAAATCGAAGGAGGTTTTCTCCAAGATTAGACTACTCCAATAAATTATTCTCGAAACAAAGAGGAGCTCATTCAAGTATTCAAGCACTCAAGTCTATTTATTTTTCATTTAGTCATAAAAATGTTTGTTAAATTATTATATTATTTTGTTGATTCTTTAAGTGTTGATGTATTCTGATGATGTATTATTCATTGTGATCAATCAGGACCACTTCGTTTTCAAGAAAAGGCATAGATCCTCTTGCAATGATTAACATGAAATCTATTGGTAACTATCAAGCGGGGAATCAAACCTGAATCTGTCAACCAAGGAAAACTAAGGTGATCCCTTGCCAATCAACTTTAAGTTTATTTTTGTTGTTTTTCTTGAAAAGTAATATTATGTGGAGGTTTTATTAATTTTTTGTTGTTACTATTTCATATTATCATGTCTCTAGAATGGATACACCTTCATTAGCATGTTCTTGTCATTCACAAAGACTTCATTGTGTGTTAAATATCATGTGACAAATATGTTTTCAATTATTGGTACTCAAAGACATTGTTTTTATACAACTAGGTATATAGGCCCACTCATTTCATTAATGAAAAACCTAGATTAAATGAAGCATTTTGTGGTATGCTAAGCTCATCCAACTCACACATGGTATTTTTAGGGTATTGAAATGTATGCTATTTTTCTTTTTACAAGTTAAAGAATATGAGTAAAACAAAAAATATTAGTGTATGAAGGTTAGGCATGATTTTCCAACCTTGCAACTTGATGTCACAACCAACCAAAGCTTACACAATGTTTTTGGAATGCCTTACCATGTGTAAGGGCACCCAAACTAGCTCATCCATGAACCAACCTACTACTACGTCCCTCTATGTTAGCCAATGAGCGCCAAGGTTTGACATTCTTTTGGATAGCAATTAAGCACATGTTTTCCAAACCAAACCATGTGGATAAGATTTGTATGGACCCATGTCATTAAAAGACACATGTATTGCAAAATAGGAGCTAAAGAGAGCATTGCAAAGTAGGATCTAAAGAGACATAGATGCCTAACCTTCTCACTACAACTATCAAAATCTCCATATAGTGAATAAAAACATGTAAAAGAATGAAGAATGGGTTCCTTTGGCAAAACTTGGTAGTGATATTTTGAAATTTCATATAGAGTAGACTACTAATGGCCTAGAAAATCATGATACTCTATAGTTCTCTGTATAGCCAATAATAATAGACTAAGGATTTCCATTCAATGTCAACTTTCCCAAATTGGGTTTCTAGGGGAAAATCATTTTCCTTCATAGTAATTTATATGTGTATTTTTTATTGTGAGTTTCTCTCTAAATGCTTAGCATAGTGACATTATCCATTATCTCCATTGACTGAATAATATACACACAACTCATAAACTCATTGCTCTATTGTTATCAACAATACCATTTTGTATTTGATACTCTACCATAGGTACATTGCCCCTATATCATAGGTACATTGCTTTGTTGGCTTGAGTACAATTCCCCTATATCATTCATTGCACAAAGCCCCACACATAACAATCCATTTTGTCTTACACACAACACTCAATTGATTAATTGCTTTGGTTGCGAGCATATAAAAAATAATCCTTTCTTATGACACTTGTTCCTTATGCTTCATTTGGAAACCTATTTACAAGTAATGTTTACATGCTAACCCAAGTTCAAGTTCCATTGTATAATTGGTAGAAGCATATAATGAATTGGTATATTTATATATGGTTTGAGCAGTCAAGTTCTAATTTTTTTTATTCTTATTTTGGGGCAAGGATTCTCATTTATTTTTGAAAGATGGTGTTTTCTACTTTAGATTGTGTTTTTGGAGCTCTTTTAGTGTTCTGCAAATTTAGCTAAGTTGGGTTTCTACATGCACAAGTAAAAGTTCTTGATTATAGTTTTAGGTTTGGGAGATTTATTTGATCTGGTGATAGCCCCACCAGGACATATATCCTATAAAATTAGAGTTCTTTTTCCATGGGAGTCTTCAAAGGGATTGTTTATGTCCTCCATCTTTCTCTGGCTAATAAATAAGGTTCCACATGTTGTCTATGTCTTCTTACCCATGCACTCCCATTCTCATATTATTTAGATCTCAAAACCATAGCCAAATAAAAGGTGCTTACCTTGAAATCGATATGATTGAGAGCTTACTCTTCTGATCTATCCTCCATATGAATGAAGGTTGTGACCAAGTGCTACACAAATGGGTGGTTAAACTATAACTTCAACACTAGCCCACATCAACGATCAAAATTTAATCTCATTGTGAGATCTACGACTTTCACATTTCAACATGACAGTTCATTAACTCCATTTCCATTTTGTGCGTAGATCCTATGTTGAAACATAGTTGAGTTATCCGATGGTCCTGATCAAAGAACACTACCTCGTGATAAATAACGCCCTTGCAACTTCAATTTTCACTTTCTCTCTCCTTTGTTGATCTATGTCCTCAATGGATAGTTTGATCTTTAATTCCCACAACATCAATGAATTCTGATCACCACCAATCCTTGATGATCGATGGATTTGACTTAAAAATTAGTTGAGATGGACGACTGAGGTTGTTCTTTACTTCACAATCGTGACCCAATAGTCTTACTATGAACTAATGGCCTAGAGTTTAACCCTCCATAGATCGACGACAACTATGTATTCACTCCACTAATCAATATTGGATTATATGTATATATAATATAATATATATATTATATATTATATATGATATATATATATATATATGGATATTCACCGGGAATATGGTCGTCGGTTCTTTTTCGATGATACAATGCATTCAATGGAGGTGCTACACCTTCGACGAGTGCATGTTGTCGAATTGATCATCGGTTCTGTAGTCGGATATCCGACGATGGGAATGCAGGAAAGACAATGATGTATCATTGGAAATGGATCCTATTTTACACCATTTTACAGCCTCCATGGTCCTTAGTAGACTGGATACATTGTAAATATCAAATAACCACCACAGTTCTAGCGACAACACTAGCGCCCAAGACCTTGTCGGATTTTCGATAGTGTGGAGTCTAAAAACTGATGAAATCCCATCAGATTTCAGTGCACCGGCTTGCAGTAGTGAATATAGTGTATGAAACATAGGAAATTGAATTAGATTTCATAATATACAAATTTTATTCATAAATATTGTGAATAACTATGTGAAATTTGAGTTTTTCTAACAATGGTATGCTATTTTTCCAGCAAAATATAAGGTATATGTTTCTACTTGTGTAGGTGTTGAATACTTTAATGATGAAATTTCATTCCAAAACTTGTATAATTGTAGAGAATCCATTTTTCGAGTCCAGTGTATTTTTTGGAAATTTATAATATTAATTTTATATTTTTTTAAAATTATGAAAGTCATTAAAACTAAATTCATTATGTTCATTCTCTTTGAGAAATATTGAAGGTAGGATCTTGTTTCATTCAAAGGAACAACATTTGGGTATGCAAGCTAGTACAAAGAATAAAACATCCTAATTTGCAACAAATAGAATAAATTTTGAGGGACTATCCAAGTTGAAAACAAGGATCACAAGGGACTTTGTTTTACCATATTGAAGAGATGATGGAATTTTCCAATGAATAAATTGGAGGACCCATTAGAGAAAGCAATGTCAAATATTTGAAAGTTGATATCTTAGGAAGCATCTCCATGACAAAAGCTATTAGTTCCAATTTCATAGTAGACAAGTGTGACTTTGGAAACCTGTGTGTTTTGGTGAGTGATTCTTCTTTCCCTTTGTTTTGTTTATACATGATGAAATGGTTTGGTTTTTAGGATGTACTTATTGAAATTATTGAAAAGGGTGCTAAGGTTTTTAGCCACTAAATGAATTTTTGAGATGAGCTTCTATTTTGAAAAGGACAAGGGGAATTAATGAATGGTTTCATGTATTATCCAAGTATTCCTTTGAATATTCAGTTCTTGGCCAAATGAAATTTGGGGGTTTCTTTCTTAGGATTCTTTAGTTGATCAAAAATCTAGTTTCTAAAATGGCTTTGTGTTTTTTTATTTTGTAGTGAGATGGTTTGGAAAATATAGAATTGATTTCAAGCTTTGGAGAAGACTCCTTCCATGAAACTGAACAAAAATCTCTTTATACTATAAGGTACAAATATGATAGATTTTTGTTCAATTAAATATGTTCTCCAAGTCCTACATTTTCAGCTATGAAACACAAAACATTCTCACAAGATGTTCCATGAAATGAGGCGTCAAAGGAAGTTATTGATGCAACAATATGACTCCAAAGAAAAACAAGAATATTTGGAATTTAAAAATTATTTCTTGGTGAACATCGTTGAAGATTATAGGTTTTCTAATTTGTTACCATAACAAGAAAGGGATAAAAGTGGAATATTGTATACTACAGATGTTGGAATCTTATTCTATTCAGGGAATATCCACATATTGGTCATGTTGGATGTTTGGGATGACCCGGGTTGTACCTTATTTCTCCAACAAAACCATTTTCACCATCGGCCCTTCTAGTAAACCAGAAGGCTACACCGCGCATCAAATGCACAACACAGTCTCACCTACGACGACTTATGGGTGAGTAAAGGATGCATATGTCTACAATCATGGAATGGATTGGGGATGTTATTTTTACTTCTACTTATACTTTAACATGGATTCTACTATAACATTCATCATATCTACTATTTTATTCATTCAATAACATTTGTTTTGCATGATTATACTAGTGCACGATGTAAATAAACCCTAATAGATGAATTCATCTAACCATTCATTCATCATAAATCATATAAAATGAACACAACACACATAAAGAAATCATTTTTACTATGGTTTACCCCCTACATCCACACAGATCTTCTGCTTATTTCTTATTCTTCATCAAAAGGGTCTCGCACTACGCGTACTACATTGTAAGTTTTGAATGGTGAGGATGACCAACATCGCACCAAGCTCCACATATTGTGACCTAACCCTCAGTTATACTGCATAAGTCTCCATTATCTCCTCAACTATATAACCAAAATTTAACATATCAAAGACTCAAGACTCAAAAAGGTTCTCCAAAATAGGCTATTCCCATACGAGATCTAATATATGATATGCCACTTTCTTCATTGACTGAATCTCCTAGCTACCTCATACATCATATTTATACTAAAAAATGGGTAAAAACCCCTTACATTATGAATCAAAAACCTTAATTCTAAGTGGACTCCACATTCCCACTTTTCAATTGTCTTTCATGCGGTTGGTCTTTGATCCAACCCTTTATTTATTGGACTTTGCACTGGTCTTCCTTCTTTTGAGGCACGCTACTTCCTTTTCCCTTATGTTGCGCTACTTTCCCTTCTTTTCTGGTGCATGTTGCTCTATTGGTCCATTCCTTAGATCTTATCCTCGTTTTTTGTGATTAACCCCAAAATTTCCTACTCCAATAGGTCCCCAACACTAACCTATGGATTGTCCTAAGCTACTCGGGTCATGTGTGCCTCCTGCACTAATTTCTCCAATTCCTGGAACTTCTTTGCTAGGTCATCTCCTTTTGTCTTCATCTGCGTGTTATTTTCTGTGAGGGTATCCACGATCTGTGTTGTGACGTCCTCCTTAAACACTTGTATTCTTTTCAAGTTCACCTGTTCCATTATGGCTTTCTCTGTTTCCATCTCTGTTATCATCTTTTATGCTTTCTCTTGCAGTGGATCCAACTAAGCCTATCTGGTCTGTCTTTTCTCTTGGATTGTCTTCACTTCTGCTTGCACGTTTTTCATCTCCTGTGCAGGCATAAGTCTCATGGGTATGGGCATTGCCTTCTATCTTTGCTTTAAATACTGAACTGCAATGTTCAACTTTTCTTCCCTCTGATCCAACTTCTAGATCCTTTCATCATCTGCCAGGATTGTACATATTTGTGTTGTCATTTCATATATCTTTGTTATTTCCTTTACTTCTAGTTCTAGAAGATCTTCTTATTCTATTTCCTATTTCTCCATTTCTGATCTGAATTTTGGAGGTGTGGTTGATGTTATCTTCCCAACCAAGTATACTATCTCATGTTTGTATCCTTCCATCATATACATTATCCTCTTTAGATTTTCTTCTGCGCTGATTTCTCCTACTAGTGCATTGTCAGAAATTATTTGGAAGACTTCTTCAAGTCTTTTCTCCAATTTTTCTTCCCATTGTTTTTCTTCCTCATGTTTTATCCGTACTTCTGTAAGAACTGTCTCTAGAACCTCCTTGGCTTCCTTGGATGTCACCAAGTTTGTTGCATCTATCCTAGCTCTGGATTGAAATCCTTACGCAACATTGAATTGTAACTAATAGAGCACTTTTGGTGGTATCTTAGCCAATACCAATTCCATATGTTCTATGTCTTGAATTTTTTCTGTGCCAAGTCCTCGTCTATTCGTAGAATGTCTTTAGTGAGGCTAAAATGTTTTCTCTCCAATGTTGTTATCAGCACTGTCTCCTCCTCACTATACACTGGAATGTGTTATTATTGCACTATTTGTCGTTCTTGTGTTTCCCCTTGGTGTCGCGCCTTAGTAAATCGTATCTTCTCTACGACTTTCTTTACCTCAGTCAACTCTTGCATGATCTTTTCTCTTTATTTTTATTCATCTTCCTGGGCTTCCATGGTGTGGTCCTGTACTTTTTTTGCGACTATTTTTGCATCATCCTCTGTTATTGTATACTCTGTAACTTCCTTGTGCACCTTCATTTTCTTTCATGCTCCACCTGACTGTACAATCATTATCTTTGATGGCCTTGTCTGTGTTGGCTCTAATGTGACTGGGGTATATGGTATGTCCCCTCCTACTGGTCCCTCCTATGCAAGAATGTTATCCTTCCTCTGTGTCATGCCATTAGCAGCATATGGACGGTCCTTCTACTGTGTGACAGGATTGGGAATAGTCTTTGTTTTTTTTGTTGTTCTCCCTCCTATCTTCTTCTTGCTTTGCGTTGTGCTTCTTGTATTTCCCGCTGGGGTAATATTCATTTTTTATGAGCCCCGTTTTGTTGGTTGCTTTTTTTTTGCTGGCTCTATTGGAACCTTCCATTCTTTCTTCCAATCCTTCATTTCCCACTGTACTTCCTTTGTTGTGACGTAGTATCTCATCTCCGACCACTCCTTCGCTGGATCCACATATTGTGTCTTGAGGATTTGAAGTTGGCTATGTTTTTGTAATCCTCCACCACTTTTGGTGGGATCCTCCAAGTTTCTTCCACCTTTTCCTAGATTTATTTAAGATATGTCGCGAATATGATAGCATTTGTCTTTCTTTCCATTGCTAAATTTATGTGCCATAGTGATTCATACCGTGTTGTGCAACACTTTCCAGTTCTATGACAAAACATGTTGTATTTATGATGTTTCCATCCCACTAATGCAATCAATATGATGAGCCATGAGTAATGAAACTCCATCCCCAAGTCATGGACGTCCTTGCAATCATCCATAAATGAGTTTAGAAAGCACAGGATCTACCTCAATATAGTTTCCTTCACACACTCCAAGGCTTCTACTATTGCCCCTGCTGGCACCTCTTATTTGCGACACTTCTTGAGTAATTTTATAGCCCATAAGTTTGGTTGCTAACTTTGTCATGGGTTCACTAATTCTATTGGTGATGATCCCCCTGGATTCTCTCTCTTTTCCATAGGTCTTCTTCAACTCTTCTACCAAGGGATTTCTCCTTGGTATTTTCATCCAGGTACTGCACAAGTTTCTCACCATTGGTTGGAAGACTTGTTATCTTGGCTATTAAGTCGACATCGATTGAAAATTGTGTATCCAACCATAGAATTCCTCCATGTACTACTTCCAGTAACTGCTTGACACACTTATTTACGTCCATCCCTCTTCCAAAATGAAATATCTCTAATAGGTTCATTATGCCTATGTTATATAACCATTATATCCACGTTTTGGGTTCCATAATTGATATTCCTATTGCACTGACCCCTTTTCTTTCCAAGTATACCTATTGTGCAAACTCAAGAAATTTATCTGTGTCCTTTACATCGTGGTCCGAATAACGTATTTTATCTACACATCTAAGAAAATCTGATACAACCTTTACTCATGCTGGTATGCACGGTAACATGAGGGTTTCCTTTGGTTACTTACGTGGTGACCTCTGGACTGCTTGTTTTCCTTTCCCCTTTGTTGGGGCTCTTGAGGCCCTTCTTCTTGGTACATTTTCTCTTCATGTGTCTCTTCTTCAATAGATTCATGCTACGTCATGACCTCTTCTACTGGTATTTTCTCCCGTTGTGCTTGCTCTGTGCCAGATTGAACCCTTGGCTCATAACATTTTTTTCCCTCCACATCTTCTTCCTCTATGGGATAGATTTTTTATTGTGTCTAGTTTGGCCCCTCAGTCATGTTATGTGGATCAATCTACATATATTCTGTCACAGGGGTTGACTCCTACTCCTCCACTATTGTAGGGCTTACTGGTTTGATGATCGAGGAAGGAATGGATTCCACATATACCACTCCCTCATTCTGCATAAGGTTTTTTGCATCCACTGCTAGCTCTTGTGACGACTTGTTGTTTCTACGGGTTCTCCTCAACATTTGGTTGGGTGCTACGACATTAGGTGGCACCATATTTCTTAGATTTGAGTGGGTTTACTTATGATATCTTACTATCGTCCTGCTAAATCGCATGTTCTCTCTTCACTCTGTAGCTCTGCGTTCGTTCAAAATTACAATGTGGCTTGTTTAACCCTATTTTTGCTTCTAAAGTGTTGTCATAAATTATCTAAATCTTGTCGGGCACGCTTCATTTACTGTCATAAATTTTCATTTCACGCCTCATTTTTCCAGTGTCCGATTTTTCTTTTTTCCTGACTATGTGATTTTTCCGGTGCGTAGTACTTTCTACTGTCCCATTTTTCTAGCACATGGGACTTTCCTTTTGTCATATATGTCCTGCGCATAATATATTCTATAATGTCCCCATTTTGGGACATTTTAACTTTACAGAGTGTTATGACTACTAGAGTAGCCAGATAGGGGTGACAGAGAGTTCGAGAGATATTGAGGGGTTTTATTGGGCATGACTTGCATCATTCTTCATCAGGATCCATTCCACACAACATGGTTTTGGTTTCGTTGCATTCCGACGATTTCCGTAATTTTGAGTTATTATGGGTCATATCTTAATTAATTTCACTAAGAAGGTCACAATGGGCATATTACTTGGAGAAACCTCTTAGTGTAATAGCTCATTGGAATCGGGAAGAAGAGCACTACAGGATAAGATGATGAGAAGTGACTTTCAGTGGCCGGAGAAGCCATAAGGATGGATAAATCACTTTTTAGAGGTAAAATGATTAATTAATTAATTGATTAATTGATTTAATCAAGGAATAATAAAATAAAGTAAAAGTCACTTCGAGGGAAAAGGTCAACAACGAATTAGGGTTTTAGTAGTGAATTAGGGTTTTGGAAAGCTATAAGAGAATATTCAACGACCTAATTCATCATTATGCAGATTATAACTTGTCATTGAGGAGAGAGGTGCATCTCATGAGAGATAGTTCAGTGGATTCCAGAAGGAAGACACCAGTTGGTTGATTTCAGTGTTGAGAGACACACCCTAGTCACCAGGAAGATCACACAGGTCTTCCATCATTCTTCAGCGATTTCCATTTGACCCATTCGAGAGGAAGGCAAGGCGCATATTTTGCCTAGTTCCTCGCTGGATTCTAATGGAGGAATCATCTGGGGTGCATTTTCCAGAATTGGGAGTGTGGCACTTTTGGCAGATATATTTAGGGTTCCCGAACGAGCATTGGACCATATTCAGGGAAACCCTTCTGACCCATTTCCCAGTAGACCAAGGCAGTCATTTTGAGACATGTCTCGTCTGATTCCGATGATGGAATCACTAGGACACATTTTTCAAGAGAAAGAGGGGCACATTCCCCCAGGGGGATCCATCCGGGGTCTAAACCCACCAGTAGAGGGGTCTAAAAGTTACCAGTACTGAGGAATAGAGTAGGGCGCATCATTTGGGATAGTTTTTGGGCCATTCCAAGAGGTATATCTCCCAAGGAGAACTTTCTAGACTTCCAACAGTTACCGCACGAGCTGCCATAGTTCCAGTGCATCCATTGATCCCGCAATGCTCACATATTCTGGGTATTATCTTTATTTGTTTATTTGTATTCCGGTTAAGATCCTGTTGTATTTTTATCTAGCCGAGTGTTGTCATTTTATTCATCCGCATTCGGCCTTTGTAATCCGTAGAGATATCATAATATAAAATTTGCAGTCCTTTGTCGCATTTATTATTTGTATGACCATTTATATGTTGTAAACGATTGATCCTACACACACATTATCAGTGTTTCCTAGACTAGCCAAGTCAGGAACATTACACTGGTATCAGAGCTGGTTTTTCCTGCCAGCCTAAGGGGAAAATCAGATAAGGATTTAGATACATCATTACCAGCAAGTGGATTGAAAGGAGTACAGATGGAGCCTACACCCATTAGATGTAGGGAGTGTTTCTATAGTTGCAAAGTTCCTTGGAAGCCAAATCAAAGATGTAGGGGTAAAGGGAAGGTGCGCATTATTGAGGTGTGCTATGAAAGCGAGGATGAGGAGATGCATGTGAATGCAACCATAGATGCCTATTTGGAGCAGTCTGATAAGGCTAGTGACTCTTGCACATCTGAGGGACAGTTGTATGGACAGAATGATAGCCCATATCCTTCATCTTCCCTGTCAGGTAATGTTGAGGATTCAACACTTCAGCATAGTGGTGACACTTGTGAGGATTCATATGTGTTGTCACTTAGACATGATGAGATTAGGAGGTTGGATGACCTACTGGTGGGTGTAGACATGGCTTCCAGGAAGTCATGTATGGAGAATGATGAGCTTCCTATGATGAGTGAGCCACATTTTTCATCTTCTCAGTCACGTATACTATCCATGACACATGAGAATATCAATGGCATTCCTAATATGGTAGAGGAGCCTTGTGTGGGGATTATACACAAGGAACATATGGATCTGCAAACCCAGGAGGAGAGGTATGTCTTGGAGATAGTTGAACTTACACATACCTATCAGTATGAGGAGAGTGAATCACCACTCTTGGAGATTCCATTGATGGACCAGGTTGTGGGGACCGACAACTTGTTGGGATACTTACTCCCAGAATCGATCTACATTGATGAGGATGCACTCCTTATTGGTCGGAATGACCATAGCACCTGTCTAGACACATATGTATGGGATCCAGGTGCAGATGATATTAGTAGGGTGAGTGCACAGGAGGATACTGTTGCCCATACAGGATATGGTGCAATTCTAATAGGGGTCGGGTCGCAGTTGGTGATGGCGTGCAGTGGAATACAAAAGGAATTAGTAGCACAGGGGACAGTGTGTAGTTCAGTGCCTTATATTTTGAGGTGTGTGTTGTTGGGGATTCCATTGTTGACACTAGTAGAGAGAGGCATGAGGTAGCACCTCAATGGGATTGTGACCAAGAGTCACGACTCTTGGCAGGACAGTTGAGAGCCAATGAGGACATGATTATGGCATCCACTAGATGCACTGATGATACACATGCATTGGTGGCAGGTTATTGTTGGAGGGCCTCGATGGCACGGGATAGTTTAGATGGGGGAATTGTCATTGATGACTTCCATACACTCAGGGAGAGAGTGATTGTGATAAGGGCCGACTACCGACAGTTGTTGATGGATAGGGATTACCTATTGGAGGTTGGTGAGATGTATCATAGGGCACTGAGGGAGTAGGAGATTGAGGTGGACCAACTCACTCATGAGTTGGTGAGCACACAGAGATTCTTGGAAGGCAAACAAAAAACCCTTCAAGAATTAGAGTCTAGATAAGAGGAGCTCCTTGAGGAAATTATATAGAGATCTACTACATCTATTTCAGCAGAGAGTCAGATATATCCCTCAACCACATTGCGAGAGGATTTTGTTGGTTTAACAGTGGAGCACCAGTTGAGGGAGGAGCATAAGGAGTACCCAGGATCACTGATGAGTATGGAAAGATATGATCCAGAGATACATGAGGATGTCCATAGGTCACAGGGACCACCCTTCATGAGGGGTGTTGAGACAGTTGAGTACACACATACACATGGAGATTCCAGAGCCACGGGTAGTTATGAGGACACTTCCATTTGTGTTCTAGGATTGTTTGACCTTCATGTAGAGGATGACCACGTAGTACACCTAGGATCCAGGATGTTGCAAGTGTATACAGGAGGGAACATAGTGATGAGTGGTAGTTCACAGAGACATGCAGAGTTGTATAGTGGGATTCAGGGGGATGCACTGGATTGCAAGGAGGAGATGTACTTAGTAGAGAATGAAGATTCCTCTCCCTTGCAGCAGTATACAGATCTGGGAGATCACCTTCACCGTAGCAGCAGTTGCGTGAGTGATGATGGATGGAGAATGATTGACCTGCAGTTGGTGGAGGCACCTACCATTGTACCCGATGGTTGGTGTTTAGTGATGAGTACAGGCGTTTATTTACCATGGGTTCCAATGGACGAACTTTTGGTTAAGTCCTTTGGATTGACCAAAGAATATGATACTTTCCATTCCTACAGTTGGTTGCATATATTTATGATAGCCTTTCCCGATACTTTCATCATTAACAATAACATAGGGGGAGCTAGACAGTGGCAGGGGACATGGAGATTTGGTAGGCTGAGACCACTTGACAGGAGTGTCTTGATTGCATTCATCAGGATAGGGGTGGATCATCAGGGGCAGACAGTTGAGGCCATGGGCGTGATGGTGAGTATCCTAGGCCATGGGACAGAGGATATCTCAGAGGTTGCTACATATTCAGACTCTCATTGGGATAAGGGTAGAGTGATTTCGACAGTTACCAGTGGGGCACACCAGTAGTTAGTGGGGATTGGAAGTGATGAACTTCCAAATTTGACATGGGATCCGGGAGTCCATTTGGTCAATAGTTTGTTTCATATTATGAGGATCTAGGAGTAGAGGGTCCAGTATGGATACTTTGAGTAGACAATCATGATCAGAGTAGAGCAACATCAACATGATGGTCCCTATCAAAGACTAGCATGGGACCCTGGGATTACAGGACCGAGAATTTCATTGACTGGTGGAGAAGAGCGAATGTTTGCAGAGGGGAGTCAGTTTGATTTTCCATTGAGTTTCAGTATTGGGGAGAGCACGTCACTGATTAGTGATTCATTGAGGTCTTGTAGTACCTCACTATGGTAGAAACATGTTCAGTCAGTGGGGGTCATGTTGAGTTTGGTATGGTTTGGTAGGATAGACCCATTTCGGGTTGAGGCCACGTGTTATTTGCAGGAGATTCATGGTGTTGATATGTTACATAACTATACTCCATAGGGCATTGTAGTTGACATTCTGATATGGGATCCAGGGATTGGAGTGCTTGGTAGTTCAACATTTGATGGAGTTGAGTTTCGAGTAGAGTGGTTACTCAGGGAGTTGACTAAGATTCCTTGGCCATTGATCATTCTACTCATTAGGAGCATGTGGGTTTCATGCATGGTGAGCACTTGGAGATACTACATCTTGAGGGGAGTCTACCTTGTGTCACACAGGTGGATATGGTACCCCTGTATCATATGTATTTGGATTCATTTATTGCTTAAGGACAAGCAATATTCTAGCAGGGAGGACTGTAATGTCCCCATTTTGGGACATTATAACTTTACAGAGTCTTATGCCTACTAGAGTAGCCAGATAGGGGTGACTGAGAGTTCGGGAGATATTGAGGGGTTTTATTGGGCCTGACTTGCATCATTCATCATCAAGATCCATTCCGCATAGCATGGTTTTGGTTTCGTTGCATTCCAACAATTTTCGTAATTTTGAGTTATTATGGGTCATATTATCTTAATTAATTTCACTAAGAAGGTCATAATGGGCATATTGCTTGGAGAAACCTCTTAGTGTAATAGCTCATTAGAATTGGGAAGAAGAGCACTACAGGATAAGATGATGAGAAGTGACTTTCAGTGGCCGGAGAAGCCATAAGGATGGATAAATCACTTTTTAGAGGTCAAATGATTAATTAATTAAGTGATTTAATCAAGGAATAATAAAATAAAGTAAAATTCACTTGGAGGGAAAAGGTCAAAAACAAATTAGGGTTTCATCAATGAATTAAAGTTTTAGAAAGCTATAAGAGAAGAGTCAGCGACCTAATTCATCATTATGCAGATTATGACCTGTCATTGAGGAGAGAGGTGCATCTTAGGAGAGATAGTTCAGTGGATTCTAGGAGGAAGACACCAGTTGGTTGATTTCGGTGTTGAGAGACACACCCTAGTCACCAGGAAGATCACACAGGTCTTCCATCATTCTTCAACGATTTCCCTTTGACCCATTTGAGAGGAAGGCAAGGCGCATCTTTTGCCTGGTTCCTCGCCAGATTCTAACGAAGGAATCATCTGGGGTGCATTTTCCAGAATTGGGAGTGCGACACTTTTGGCAGATATGTTTAGGGATCCTGAGCGAGCATTGGACCATATTCAGGGAAACCCTTCCGACCCATTTACCAGTAGACCAAGGCGGTCATTTTGAGACACATATTGTCCAATTACGACGGTGGAATCACTAGGATGCATTTTTCCATAGAAAGAGGGGCTCATTCCCCCAGGGGGATCCATCCAAGGTCCAAACCCACTAGCAAAGGGGTCTGACAGTTACCAGTACTGAGGAATAGAGTAGGGCGCATCATTTGGGACAGTTTTCTGGCCATTCCGAGAGGTATAGCTCCCAAGGTGAACTTTCTAGAATTCAAATAGTTACCGCACGAGCTGCCATAGTTTCAGCACATCCATTGATCCCACAGTGCTCACATATTCCGGGTATTATCTTTAGTTGTTTATTTGTATTGCGGCTAAGATCCTTTGTCTTTTGATCTAGCTGAATGTTGTCATTTTATTCAGCCGCATTCGACCTTTGTAATCCGCAGAGATATCGTAATATAAACTTTGCAGTCCTTTGTCGCATTTATTATTTGTATGACCATTTATATGTTGTAAACGATTGATCCTACACAAACATTATCAGCGTTTCCTAGACTAGCCAAGTCAGGAACATTACATATTCATTTCTTGTCACACATGTTTGTTGTCTGTTGCACGTTGTCATTCTCAATTGTTTGTCTACCACTTATTCCTCCAACTTCTTTTTTGGCTTTATCTTATTTTTCTACTTTTTTTCTTCTTTTCCTTCTTTTAAATCCTACTATTCACAATATGTACAAGTCTACTTGTTGTGCTGCAAATACTAAGGGTTAGTGGGTCGACTGTCCCTATACAATTTCATTTGACTACCATTCACCAATCCTTGAACTTCCTTACCTGCTAATTTATGTAGTTGTACATCACCCCTATCTTAGACAAAAGTTATTTGGTATGGCCCTACCCAATGCATTCTAAGCTTCCCTGGGTGCTGCAAATATTTAATTTCATAGAGGAGAACCAAATCTCCTTAAATTTCTTCTTCTTGATATGTCTATCATGCCATGATTTATCCTTTGATTTTTGTACCTCCCGATGGAAACCAACTATGATTCTATCTTCTTCCAATTCCATGAGTTGAGCTAATCTTTCCTGTGTTGCACCTCTTTCTTTCATATATGTAATTGTTTCTATTAGCACATAGGATGTATAAGGGCCGATTTTTTTAAGATTTTGGGTTTGAATCATAGGGTATTTTTATTTTATATTTTTTTGTCATGCCTTATGTAAATAAATTATGTTTTGATTGTTTAATGAGTCAATAAAACTGACCCTAGTCCATGTGAGAGTCTTTGTGTCATGATAAGTGGTCATCATCATTAGAGAAAAGGGGGTAAGTGTTGGTCATACCCTTGGTTTAAAGCTCACCATTATCAAGTCTCGTGGCTCAAAATGGTGTACAAAGTGTTCTTATGTCGTATTTAACTATTTCAGGGTCAAATCATGTGTCAATTCAACTTGCTGCAAACTCACTTGAAAGTCTGCAATGAATCAAGAAAGTACCTCATGCACTAATCACATACCATTATGCTTAAGAAACATGGGAATGTGTATATTATTGTTTTCAGTTCCATTTATTCACCATTTTCTTCAAGTTGTCTTAAAGAGGAAGGTTTATCATTTTGAATATAGAGCGCTACCAATTGGTTTGAATTATGGCATTGTGAATTTCCTATAGCGGATGGAGGTGGATTAAAGGATTCCAAGAAATATCAGTTTAATTCATGGGAAAACAATTGAAACTTCAGATATACCAGGTACCTTGTTTAATAATCAAATGCATTGTCTGAAGGTCTATCATATTGGACTCTAGTTGTTGTAATTTTTCTACGTGCAACAAACTGTTCCATAGCATTTGCGCTGCAAACTTCTTTCACTTGGTCAAATCCTACAATATTTGTATCTTAAGCCTTTACAAACCCAATTTTCTTTCTTTATACCAATAATATCAATTTGCATCCATTTCTTACATCCATGACCATATCCACTACATTTTCATGTTAGTGCTACATATTGTATGCGTTGAAGGCGCTACGAACACTATGTTTTTCTCACTTGACAAAACCTTCACTGACTTTTTTTTCACTCAAGTTTGAGATCAAATAAATTTCAAATCATTTTTCTTTTCTAGACTTGTGGATTTGCAAACCTATTTTACTAAACCCTAGTCTAAGATTCATTCGTTGTAAACTTGATTGTGCGGTGCAAACTGAAGGATCACGCTGTGAATCCTCTGTTTTACACATAATTACCATGAATGTTTTCCTGATTGCAGTCTCATCTAGTTTAGGATTATTTTTCTTTCCTCCCATATCTTACTTGTAGTATTTCATTCTTGCATTGTTGTTGTGCATGAATGCTTCATTCAGTAAAATCTCAATTTTGCAAAAGAAAATAAAAAACCCTAAATCTTCTCGTTTTCATCATATATCTAGTAACAATTGTTATAAAAAGGTAAAATGGTTTATTAAACAACTGTCATGGACAATAAACAAGGTAAGAAGGTTCACAAAAGGGGAGAAATTATCAGGGTTGAGCCCCATGACCTACAACTTATCAATTCTGAACCATTTTTCAAAGAAGCATTTCAGAGAGTGGGTTTCCTAATTTTTTGTAATAAAATGCAAAAAGGACATCCCGAGGTTGCTACACAGTTTGCACTCAATTTCAGTGGGACAAATACTAAGGTGGGTGAATTGGAGTTTGAAGTTTTAGAGAAATCTATTTCTATAGCCACAGATATACCTGTTCAGGGTGAAAAATGGTTTAAATCCATGTCCTTGAATTCTACATTTTCCAAAGAGTTCCTAAAACATGAATGTCAAGGAGACAACCTATCCAAGGGAGTTCCAAGAAGTCATATGTTGGAGTATTTTGAAAAAATGATCAGAGTTATTCAGAGGTATTGCACTTGTGAAGGAAGGTTCAATATGGTCTATCAATACCATATAAGATTGTTACTACACTTTACTAGGAAAGAGTCCATAAACCTATCTGTTTATCTGTGCAGGAGCATTGGGAAGATGTCAGATAGAGTCCAAGCTAAATCTAAGTAGGTGGATACTAGTGTTTTCATTTTGGTTTTGTTAGCTCCCAAAATGAATCAGTCAATGTTTTTCATTTTGTAGGTGATAGCATGGTCATTAATAGGATTATTTATAAATTTTTAGATGTTATAAGTATCAAAACATAGGATTTAAGATTTTATCTTAGAAATAAATTGATCCTCAAAAGAGCTTTTCAAATTTTTGAGAAAAATCTTTTCAACAACTAACATATGTTGTGAAGTTGAAGTTAGCTAGTGAAAGCCTCAGGTTTCAATGGTTAAGGTGTACTCCTCGCAACAAGTAAGCTGGTGAAAGCGTTTACTATTGTAAATATCAAAATGAAACTTTGGCAATTGTTATAGTGACCATATATGTCCTATGCGTGCACACCTTGAGGAATTATTGACAAAGAGTGAGAAGATTTGGGACTCAAGATCAACATCAAACGAAAGACTATCAACTTAACAAAGCTTGCAGCTGTCGAGCAAAGTGTCTAATGAGTGCCTAGGTGTTGAGGCCAGTGACAAATTGTAGGCCACTGGTTATACACTTATACAGATCAAAACTTCTGATCATTCAAAGGCAAAATAGATAAATGTCATTCACTGCCAATAGGGAAAACACCGAGGCTAGCTCTCTCTCCCGTGTTTTAGCTCCATGCGACCTACATAGCAACAAGAACATACAAATCAAATCAAAGCCAGCGCATAAGCATAACAACAGCCCCAGAGGAGTTTTTATTAAAATTCACATGCTAGGAGATCGTATAGATATCGATTCCCATTTCCAAACATTACAGAAATATTGATCGTGGTAGCAAGTCTGCAACAATTTGCAACAAAAGTTATAAGGGAATTATTGTAGTTAATATTTGTAAAGCCTCATTCAACGAGATGGTTTCCTTTATTCTTGCATGTTGGATCAAAGAGTACATATACTGTCAAAACTTCAAAGGACACTATGAATAATGCTAGTATAAGAATAACTGATAATTAGACAGTAATTTTGGCATTTGTTTTGGCATATGATAACCTCATTAATAGTATGCTTTGTTTTGATATCATCAATGATGAAGATTTTGATTACTTTGCCAAAGGGGAAAAACATTGGGTCAACGTTTCATTTGAGGCAGCTACAAGATTGGGTTTTCTTCCTGGATATAACCTACGAGGAATGAGCATGAAGGAACGAAGTGTCAAAGACCAGGCGGAAATACTTAGATGTTACCGATCAAATAATTCATTTTGAAATTTGTTTGAAAAACGATGCCTAATATTGCAGGGGACTTTTGACTACCTTCCCAAGCTCTAAATGAAAATTTGAAAGAACCATTGGAAAGCTTAGGATTTCTAGATGTCAATCGACTATTCAAATGTGTAAAACAGACTCTCCACGGCTAAGAAATTTGATTTTTTCCCAAGGCAATTTTTCTGGGTTTTCACCAGCTTATTGGTTTTGAAATCCGCTAGTTAGTTGTTGAAAGCTTTCCTTTTCACTAGCTAAAGGGGCAGATTTAGGGAAAATTAGCTGGTGAAACCTATTACATGGCAGCAAGGTTGTATTTTTGCCCAGATTTAACTTTTTCTCAACCAAATCTTTCGAGGTTGGTTTCTAAAGATGCATAATAATTAAATACATCAGATTTAAGGTTTTATCTTGATGTATTTAATGTTTAAGAAGGTGGAAAAGTGAAAATGGTGACCTAGTTCATGAGAAAAAAAATGTTTTTTTTTGCCAAAGGTGGAAAATTTGAATTTCTTATGAAGATTCATTAGCCTTGGAAGGTCTTCTACATATGTCAAAGAGTTTGGAGGATATGAAGGCTATCAAGATAGAGTTTGACTCCTTAGATAGGATCTTTTCGTATTTTGTTTTGACTTTCCATTTTTAGTATTCTAGATCCATTTTTATAGGATCTCATCCTACACTTGTTGTATCTATTTTGATTTGACTATTTTTAGCAAATCTGATCCATCTTTCAAGGATCTAGATTTCATCTTGTAAGGTTATAAAGCCAAAGACATTTGGAGCACCAAGAGGTTCAAACTGGGAATACATTTTGGCTACTATATAGACTCTTATTGGATAATATAATTATAGTCTCCTTTTGCTTTCAATATCAGAAATGTTCATGCATCTTGTTTTTGTACTTTATTTCAGTTTATCTTAGCTTTTAAAGATTGTCATATCTTTATTAATCTCATAGACTTGAAGTGAAGGATTTCTTACTACCTTGCATTAATCCCTACACCTAGTTGTATTTGGCAATCAAGATTAGTATTCTCCATCTTCTCCTTTAAAGAAATATCTGGTCTGATTATTGTTTTCTAAAAGCATTGTTTCATTTGAATGTATGATGAGTTGTCTATTCCATTAATCATTGAGTGATCCCATTGTTCCAAGCACACCTACACATTATATTCTTAAGTTACCAAGCATTCTTAGCCTACAACCCTAAGGAGTTTCTTGGAGTGATAATAGGTTTAATCAAAATGAAAACACTTGGAAGAGTTAAAGAAGACCAATAGTGATTGGGATGTTTTCCTAGCTACATCGAGCTTCTAGCTAGATATTGCTCACACAACACAGTAAAAAGACAAACACCTGCCCCTGATGAGAAGACTGTGCACTCAGAGTCAAGTAAAAAGAGGAAGATGACCAAAAGGGATAAGTCCATTCAGTCTATTGATAAATAAACTTCTCCTGTGGAAGAACCTGCACCTATGGAGACATCATCTAGTAAAGTAAGGAGTCTGAAGGGTAAGAAGACTGTATTTTCTTCACCTATTGTTGTAGAAGTTGTTAAGCCTAGAAGACCTTTCACCAAATTAACATCTAAGAAACATATTCCTATGGAGGAGGGTACATCCAAAGCCTTAGCTCAACAAAAGGATAAAACCCAGCCTTATAAGAAGCCAATAGAGATTATTGAGATCAACTCCCCTTCTCATGAAAGTAATCCTACTTTCAAAAGACTCAGGAGGAAACTTAAATATATAAGAGATGAAAATGAAAATTTGAAGAAGGAAAACCTGGAGGCATGAATCAAGCTGAAGAATACTTTAGATTTATCTGAAGAAACTATTTATAAAGAAATATATATGGCTAAGAGATCCTTACTTCTTCATAGGCAACTGAAGAATGTGTATAGGCAGAAAAGAGCTTGCCACGCTGAAATCAGGAGGTTGAAAGTAGAATTGCAACCATTCAAGGATCAGGTAGAAAAAAGAAATTTGTAAATGTTACCTCGTGTGGCTACTAGAAGAAGCACCAGGAAAAGATGAAGAAAATACATAATTTCTACATCAACATCAACTTTTTTCCATGGTTTATTTTATACATAGGTGTATAACTCTCAGGAATGACCTCGTCTTAGCTGCCATCATCACATTCATATGTATTTTTGCAAAGGTTATGATTTACAAGGTTGTAGCATGTTCTAAAAAAAATTCCCAGGTTTTTGTACAAGTTTTGACATTTAAAATCAATTTTGAATGTAAAATTGCACCTACAGGAAAGTTCACAGCGTGTGTTGTTAAAGGCACTGTGAACTGGTTGTTTTGGAATAGTTTGTAGCGCAGGCGCTGCAAACTTGATAGTCACATAGATATTTGGGCTAATGAAGACTTCCAAATGTCATATTAGGTTCGAATAAGATCCTAAAGAATCAGTTGGACATCAAGGGCCACTTGCCTCAAGGATCTCCCTTCTTAAGTCACAGGCAACAAGTTTTCAGCAGTTGCATTCAATGATGCCAACAATTTCCTAAAATATAGCATTCTTGTTAGATTTTTGTTGTGCGCCTAGTACCACGCCTCTCTAAGGCCCAAGATCCTATGTAGGAGCTAGGTGACAGATTATAGAGAGATTTTTAGATGTATTTTCTATTTAATATGTAATGTAACTCCATTAGAGGGTTTGAATGGTTGTAGAGTGATATTCTTATATTTATTTTCAACTGTAACAAAGTTTCCAGACTGTATGTATCATATTTAAGAATCTTGAATTGTGAATGATCAGTTTCTTCTTCTACTGTCACATCTATGTTTCTATCTCACTTTGATGCTAGTTGTTGATGAAGGATTCATCCTTGTGCATGTTCCTTACTATAGTGAATTATTTATTGTTTGTAATCGATGCAAGTATTATCAAAGTTCTCTCTTATTTATTAGGAGGTTCCTATTTAATGAGATTTCTTCTATATGTGTTTCAGAACTGCCTGATGTAACCTAGTGCATGTATTTCATATTTCCTACTAAGTATTCCATATTTCCATTTGATATTTCTAAACACTAATATGAAACTATTCAAGCCTTTCTTCCTGGTGTGTATTTCATAGATGTTTTGGGTTGATATTTAAAATTAAGTATCTCACCCATTTGCTACACATTGAAAACATTATTATCTTTAACAAACCTACACAATTTATGATGGGTATTAGGCTCAAACCTACAATAGTCTATGTGATACTTATAGTGCTAACAGCTGCAATGCACAGACTTGGTATCAAATAATCTAAGGGAACTACTGCTTCCTATCCATACACCAACCTAAAGGGTGTCTTCCTCGTTATATTATTTCATGTATTTATATAAGCCCATAGTACTATTGGTACCTTCAAATCCCAGTCATCCCTATTCACATTACAAAACTTTGCTAATGAATTCTCCAAAATCTTGTTAAATTCTTCCACTAATGATGTATCTCAAACTCTTCCAGCATTGCCCGAATTTTACTGTTAATGAAGTGAGTCCCCTGATCACTCATCAATATTCTTGGAAATACAAACCTTGTAACTACATGTTCAAATAAGAAGTGCACTGCAGTCTCCACGTTGCAATTATTTATTGGTGTTTCCTCAACCCATCTGGTCAATTATTCTATCGTTGTAATAATATATCTGGTTCCTAATCTTCTTGTTGGTGGATTAATTGGACCTACAAAATCTACTGCCCACTTATCAAATACTTGCAAGGTTACTTGAGGTCTCAATGGCATCTCATCCCTCTTGTATGGATTTCCCACTCTCTAACATACATCACAATTTTGACGGTACTCTGAATCCTTGTGAATTGTTGGCCACCATAATCCTGCGTGCAATACCTTCTGCACGATATATTTTCATGTGTAGTGTCCTTCAACAACCCCTTCATGTTCTTCTGCTAAATTATAGGCCTTTCATGCTCCATAACACATCTCCTCAAGATGGTATCTTATCCAATATTTTATAAATGACCTGCAATCAATTGATAGTCTGCAACTTTGACCACCAAATTTTATTCTACGCAGTAATGAATTATATTGGTGCAAATCCTATTCTCAAAAACTCAATAATGTCAGTGAAATACTCATCAACTATCTGCACTGAAAACAATTGTGCATCTAGAAAGTTGTCTTCCAAGTTACTGGGTTCTTCTCCATTAGTTATCATGGATATGTGATCTATTCCAGCCTTCAATCTTCCAGGATTCACCACAAATTCAAAGTCAATCTCTTGGAACAAAAGTAGCCATCTATGTATCCTTCCCCACAACACTAGTTTATTGACTAAGTATCTGAGAGAAGAATGATATGTAAACATATTGAAATGTTTCCCTAACAAATAATGTTTGTATTTCTGCATAGCATACACCATATCCAATCCTTCCCTTTTTGTAGTGTTGTAGTTATGTTATGAATCTGATAACTTCCTACTTGCAAATGCAATAGGGTGATCTATATCACCTTCTCTTGGTTATGTCAATACTTCTCCTAATGCTATTGCATATGCATCCACATCCACATGCACATGAAATTATTTTTCCCAGACTGGAAACACTAAAATTGGTGCAGTTACCATCTTCTCCTTCAAAATATCCAAGCTCTTATGGAATTCATCATTCCACTGATATTTAGTGTCCTTCTTCAACAAATTCTCCATCAACGCAGTAATCTGTGCATACCCCCTTATAAACCTCCTGTAATACCCTGTATGACCAAGTGCACTCTTCAACTGACGCACTGAATTTGGTGGTGGTAAGTTCACTATGACAACAATTTTAGTAGGATCAACCAACAGTCCTTGTTTACACACCACATGCCCTAACAAAATACCAAAAGGTGCGTTAAAAATGCATTTATCAATGTTCATTGAAATTTGGCATTTTCTACATCTGTCTAACATCAATCTTAATACTTCCACATGATCCTTGAGTAACATAAACACTATCCAGTCATCCAAGTAGACTTCTAAAAAGTTATGAATAAATTACTTAAAGTCTGCTACTACTACTCTTGAAAAAATTGCAGGTGCATTCTTCAACCCAAATGACATAACTGTATACTGAAATGATTCCCATTCTGTAGCAAATGTGGTCTTATGTCTATCTTCTGGTGCTATCGTGATCTAATGATAAGCTAAAAACCCATATATAAATGAATAAGCTTCTTGACCCCCTACATTCTCCAAAATTTCATCTGTAAATGGGGTAGGAAAAGGATCATGTAGGCAAGCATCATTCAATTTTCTCAAATCTACACAAATCATGATCCCTCCTTACTTATTTTCTTGCACCACCATAGGAATAATCCATTCTGATTCTTCCATAGGTTCTATGACACCAACTTCCAGTATCTTGTCAATTTTTGCCTTCACCTTCTAATTATACACTGGATTTAACCTGTAAGGTCTTTTTCTGATAGATCTAGCTTCTGGATTCAAGGGGATATTCATCTCTCCTAGTTCTCCTACTAATCCCTTCATCTTTTAAAATGTCGTTGGAAACAAATCAATGTACTCACGCAATAATTATGTGATTCTTTATATTGTTTGATTATCCCAATAATCTCCAATGCTTGAATTCTTTGGGTTTTCTGTAGTGCCAATATTTACCTTCTTAATCTTCAATGGCACAACATAATATTTTGAATCTAGTTTTGGACCTTCTACCTCCCTTTATCCTTTGACTTCTGGGATCTGAATATTATGTGGATTATCCTATGTTGGATCTTCTTCTTCTGCAACGTGATAAGAGTGTAACAATTGTTTAACTGTCTGTCTAGTCTGCTTCTGATATGTTGGGATTATTTCAAATTATGGTTCTTCAAATATCTTGTCTCTTACCACCTTCAATGGTGTATCTATATCTAGACTTTCATGCTCAAATGCAAATGCAACCAAAAAATTCTGTTGTATTTCTTCCCAATTTGCAGTTTCTTTATGTTGTTCATGTTTTGCGTACTAGTTCTTTGGAATTCCTTATAATGTGTGAATAAAATCGTGTGGACATTCTTATGGTGGTACTAATCTCCATTAAACCATGCACATATCTACATGTTCTTTAGGTTTTCCAATTCCATCATATTTCTCCTCATATCTATGCTCTTTCTTTGCGTCGAATCTGATGTGCAGTAACCTCTTGCACTGAAACCATATGTTGATCTTCTCTTTGTGTGTACCCCACCAATGAGCATGTGTATATTTCAAATCCATATCTAATACTGATAATCTCTGAATTTATACTACTTTTAATTCAAACTTTGTTAAAAATTATTTTAAGTCATTTAGACCATAAAAAGTAGGAGGCTCTCTTACCTCTAAACCAATCCATCTTATCATGCACGACATTCTGGCACATATTCTAGTGGATAATTCATGTAGTCATTGTTCCCAGTTCTCCAATCCTATTTCAGAGTCTGAAGCACAAGAACTAATACTCCTCCAACTGAAGCATGCCATCTACAGTTGGGTTAATATAATCCTCTTCGTGCGTGGTAGTTTTATGCAACTGATTTACATCCTCTATAATAAAATTGTATGTCACATGTGATAGTTTAATACAACTAATTTACATCCAGTGGCGCAATAACTTAATATTATCCAAATTCAAATATCATCTTTCTTATCTTCAAATTGATAATGGCCTAGTTATCAAAAGCCCAATACGGACCCAAGAATGTTGGATATGGTGAAGTATTATCTATTATGTCAATGAATTCAAAGTCTACCATGGTGCACACACCATCTAGATCTATTGTAATCCCTTTCAATATTCCAATTGGCAACACTCTATGTTGATTTTATAACTTCAAATGGATAGGTGAATACCCCAATTGAGGTTCTCCCATAGCTTCCCTTGTCTTCTTTGGCAGAACATTGACTTCAGACCCCAAGTCTAGTATGATATCCCCATATTGAAATCTCCAATGTTTGCATTCAACCTGAATTCTCTACTTGTTCTTGTTGGTTGTGGAGCCTGATTATCTTCCTGATGCAGAGGTCCTTTGCTTTCAGCCGTGTCTATACCCCATGAAGTATTTACACCCTAGAAGTATGTACACTCTTCCATGCAGGGGAGTGCAGAGGGGGGGT
>SNQJ01S0000131.1:349539-387601 GCA_010110895.2 Picea sitchensis
TAGAGAGTTGGTGCTCTCAAACAAGTTGCAGCTTGTAAAACAGAGGTAGCAGCCTCACATTGTGTTGTTGCTCAATTAAAGATGATGTACAGAACTTAAAATACTTCCTATCATTTCGAAGAAGAAGAGGTTTTCTCCCTGTATGGGTTTCCTCGTGAAAATCTGTCTCTGCGTATACCTTGTGTGTGACTGATGCTTTTTACTTTTACTATCCATATGCTATATAATGTTGATGATCACTTGAAGAAAGATTAAGAATTTTTTAATAGACTTATAATTGTTTAAGATCAAAGACAATTGATTCATCCCCCCCTCTCAGTTGTATTAGTAATTTCAACTTAAGATGTATATGACGGAACATGGTACATAGTTTTTGGATATCGCAAACCCGGGGCCCGGTGGCCAGAAGGTGAGTTATCATTAGTTAAATCAGAAATTGCAGATCACAGAAGCTATTTGGCTACAATATGTATATGGTGGAACAGAGAACATAGTTGTTGAATACCGCAAACCCGGCATCGGGTGGCCAGCTAATTGGTTAATTTTTGGCTAAGAGGATTTTTTTATATTTATTCCAATAGTACTCATATTAGTATATATGGACGGATATTATGAAATATAAGAAGCTGCAATATATGCAAGATATTGAATAGGAACATGGTGGCAACACTTGATTTGCCTTGTTGTAAGTAATTAATTCATTCTATTTACAGTACCAAAAGAATGAAAGAAGGACAGGTCCTCCAATTTCTTTGTTTAAGTATAGGGTCGACGCCACATAAGTATGGCCTATGAAAAATTATTCTTCAATGTAAAATGTAAACAGGGAATGGAGTAGCCTTTATTTAAATTGAAGTACTGGGAAGCAAAAAGAAAATCTTGTCGTCCATGTTTAACGACACACTGGAAAAAAAGGTACAAAATAAAATGAAAAGCAATACTAGAGATTAGAAAACACCATAAAAAAAAACCACAAATATTCTATATTCAAATAAGATGGGTTACAAAATACAGCTGACATTATTTTCCATACTGATTGCCATTGGGCCTGCTGCCGACCAATAAAAAATATGTACAATGATGAAGCTTGTTGATGGTTTTCTTGACGATCAAATCCTTTATTCACAAAAAACGAGTTGAATATCAATTTTGGGTCTTGGAATTAATTGGTGATGCCAACTAGATCTATCCCAATTTTTTGAATATTTTGTCTCTTCTAGATATGGGTTACTTGCACTGGCTGGTTATTCAACATTCCATTCTTTGTTAAGTATTAGTTTCCCTCTGGCATCAAAAACTTGGGGTTTAAGGTGCTTTCATTGTAATGTTCCTCACCATTGACATCTGAGACAACTTAGAAATGTGATTCAGACCCGATTCAAAGTCGAGCGAGTCATTTTATGTGACATCAGCTATGGAACAGAAAAAAAATTCAAGTATGTTGTGACTGCTATTCTCCATGTATTTGATCATCTGATTGGTTGAAAAGCCTGCCTGAAGATTTGTATGTTGAACTACTTTACAGTAAATTGGAGGGAATGTCCAAGACAGTTGCAAAATGTTCTTCTGTTGAAGTACATGACTTCTTCTTGCAACATAGGTCTGGAAAGTGTATCAAATGCTATAGATCGCATCAGCACAAGTTTAGCAAGTGTATCAAATGTTGCAAATCGCATCAGAATATATCTTTCTTCATAGTGGTGGCAGATATGGTGGCCCACAAAAAGGTCTGGAATGTTCGGAGCTGACGCCAAATATGTGGAGTCTGTAACTACATCTAGATGAAAGCGAACAAACTTTGACAAAGAACATGGCTTTCTGTCAAGTCTATTACCACACCCAGAAGTAGCTCAACAAACTTTGAAATAGAAACTTGTGTAGTGATAATATGTCCTTGTATCCACTCATACAGTTTATGTTACTCGCTTCTGAGTACATTCGCGAATGGATTAATATTTCACATCATTTACGAACATCACAGACCACTTTGCAAGCCACAGTAAGTGTGACGCCCCTGACGAAGAAAAAGTCTTGTGTGATCTGCATAATTCAATACACTTTCCAAATCTGTGTTGTTGGAAGAAATTATATACTTCAATGAAGAAGTATGTTGCATGTAACCTAAAAATCCATTACAACTCCCAGAAATAAAACAAAGAAGATTAACAAACAAATCTCTAGGCAGACTTTTCAACCAACCAAAGCATCGAATACAGGGAGAACACCAACCAGAAGATACTTGTTCTTTTCTTTTTCCCTTTTCTGAGTTTATGTTGGATAATAGAGTTTTTTTTGGCTCAAAGCTCATGTCACATAAAACCAGTCTCTCTTCTTTCATTTGGGCCTCAATCGCATCTCTAAGTTGTCTTACATGTCCATGACCAGGAACATTAGAACGAAGGTGCCCTAAAGCCCAACTCTTTGATGATAGAGAGAAATGGAAAAAAGTATTTAAAAGCAACGCTAGAGGATGAAAGTATGATCTTCGATAGATTTTGGGTTAATTCGTTTTAATGACAGATGTTCTCGACATTTTTGCTTATTAATGCCAATCTTTTCAAATATGTACATTGAATGGTGACTAATACCATGTATTATCATTCCCATATCTGATCAGATTCTCAAAGCTGACATTTAACATATGCACAATATTAAAGAGGGACATGACGTCAAGGCCTCTATGGGTGACACATTCGTGGATGGCAGCGAGCTAGTACAGTACTACATTGTTGCTATGATGAAGCCTTTAAAAAACTAAAAGAGACAATTTTTATTTTTTTTCCAAATTCAAAATGCAGGCAAAAGAAATTACCAGATCCCATAATATTCGCCTGTCTATTCATTTTAATGGGAGACATCCTTCAGATTTCCTCTTATTAAAGGCAATCTTTGTTGATTGTGGAGCCTGATTATCTTCCTGATTCAGAGGTCCTTGCTTTCAGCCGTGTTTATACCCCAGAAGTATGTACACTCTTCCACGTGGGGGAGTGTAGAGGGGGGGTACCCCCTCTGCGGGGTCCGGGGGGTCCATCCCCTCGGCTGGGGGCAAGCAAGCCCCCAGCGGGGGTTTGGGGGCGAAGCCCCCGAAAAAAAAATTGCCTTATAAAAGTATATTGTAATTTCATTGTAAATCTGGACCGTTCATTATAAGGTCGCAGATCTAACGGTAGAGATTATGTTAGGGTTTTTTGCCCTAGAAGGAAACCCTCTTTTATGAGGGAAATGTATTGCAGCTATGTACGAGGGTGAATATTGTATTCTGAGAGAGGAGACTGGGAGAGAAAGAAGAGGAAGTTACAACAGGTTTTTCTGTAGGTTGTATCCCTTCATTTGCTGGATAATAATAAAGGAAGGACCTGGCAATTTCTCTGGTGGACGTAGCCCACACTGGGTGAACCACGTAAATTTGTGTCTCTCTTGTATTGTGTGTCTTCTGTGTTTTGTTTCTGCATTTGTTTTATTTTATTGCTCCGCAGTCCTATTTTTCTAAAAGTTCTTCTCTTCTTACGGACCTGATTCATTGCTTTTACCCCTTCTTCCCCAGAATTACACTTCTCTAACAAACTCTACAGTACTTGAAAATAATTTTTATCATTCATAAATTTTGACCCCAAAAAGTTTCTTAAATTACTTACTTGCTCTGAAGGATTCTCTTTGCTGGTATTATCAAATAATGGAGGCATGTCATACAAGGGTATCTCATCAATTGTTTTTGTTCCTGAAGTAGGCGCAATATTTTCTGCAGAATCTCTTGTCTAGCCTCTTTGAATGTCTCATTTTCTTTGCACGCATCAAGATTTTGTTCAGTTGTTGTATTATTCCTTACCCACTGGTATTGATTTTGATCCTTCTTTTTTGCATCTTCTCCTGTCTTGGATCCACCTCTAGTGACTATGTTGATCTTCTTCCCATACTCTTCTCTATTTTCCACTACAATCCATTGTACATTCTGATTTTTTTGGTTCCTCTTGTCCTATATCTTTGTCAACGGTGTCGCACAATCTTTTGTTTCATGGTATGTTGCACAATAATACATACATGTCGCAGGTGGTTGTCGAAAGTCTCTGTCATAATGCCCTAGTTTCTAACAGTTATGAAAAACTATTGGTCCTCAACCTCCTCTAAAGCCTCTTCCTCCATGACCTCCTCCTTTGAAGCCTCCTTTATTTCCTTGATTTTCTTTGTATGGTGTATTATACTAAGGTCCCTGATTGCAATGCGATTGTGCATTATTGTACTATGGTGGTGTTGCACACTATTGCGCATTGTTATACCGTGGTGGTGCTCCAAAATGTTGTGTGTTGTTGTATTGTGGTTGTGCTTAAAACTATCGTGTGGGGTTATATTGTGGTTGTTGCGCATTATTATACTGCGGCTTCTGTGCAGGTTGTCCTATTACGTGACCATCATGCACCCTATATGTATCTGAAATCCTCTCTTTCATCATCTCCAAAGTTCTACATTCCTTGTCTTCATGTCCAACTGAATTGCAAAAATTACAAAATGTACTCTTCAGTTTTGTTTGATACTTTTGCATCATGGGTCAATGATAGGGATCATGCCCATGTGTTCTACAAATATCACACCATGGTCTTCCTGAAAGATAAAATTTTTGGCATACCCACTCCAATATACTATGCAAATAATGGACACATTCTTGTGAACGCCCTTCAGTTCTGCATAATGTGCACCAAACATCTTCCCTTTTTTCCTTACCTTTATTCTGATTCAACTGAAATGTCAATTTCTTCAGGGCTTTCCTCAACTCTTCCACAACTAGATCTCTCTACTTATACTAATTTTCCTCTAACTATAAGTCATCTTGTAGAGCCTCAACCTGACTCTGGAATTTCTGTTGTCTCAAAGGATACTTCAAGTGTGGAAATAAAGAGCTAACAAACAAATGTCTATGGTGCATATCAATAATAGGGTATTTCAACTTACCTTTTAGTCTCTTGAACTTTTGGTCCATCTCCCGGACCGATTCTCTTGGCTTCTGCTTAATTTCTATCATTTCATTCATGAACTGATCCTCTAAACTTGGTTTCTGAAATTCATTTATTAATTTCCTCTTTACCTCTGCTATAGTTGTAGTTGCTACCATTGGATTATTTGTTGCAAGACCCATGTACCAGTCTAATGCGTAGTATCTGAATGTGATTACCAACTGTGCAGCCTTTGTACCTACATATGTAATCTACTTAGCTTCCCATATCTTCTCATATATAAGCAAATGCTTTTCTGGTTCATCTAACTCATCTCCTCGGAATTTCGGTAACCTAATAGTTGGATCTTTTCCTGCCATTATGAAGTTTGTTGTATTACCACCTCCGTGCGGTGTAGATACCCAACTGCTACTTGTTGACCTTACACTTCTACTTGAGTTTCCACTAGATCCATGTCCTGTAAAAATTCTTCTACCACTAATAATTTGTTAGTTAATCGGTTTTTGTTCTTCATATGTATTAGTCACACATGGGGTTGTGGGTTCCACACTAATTCGGATCTGGAATGGAGAGCCTTCTTCTGCACCAGACCCATGACCTATGGTTTTCCTCTCATATGTGGCACACAAGATATCCTCAATCTACCTTGTGGCATGGAGGTCCTTTACCTCTTCTTCATCCAAGCCCTCTCACTCGACTACTGACCTCTTCTTTCTATTCATCTTATACTAGTAGGGTCATCTATTGCACGTCACACCTTCTTTCCTTATGATTTCCTTGGTCTATTCATCGTCCATCATGATGGGGTCCATTTATTCCTTCGTTTGGCTTCTCTCTAGAGTCGTCTCCATATCTAAAATCTTCCTTAGTGCTTCCCCCAACACCCTCATGTGCACAGAGTGATCTAGTTGTATGATTCCATGGTCTTCACGCCTTTATCATGAAATAATATCTTAATCGATGTGTAAAGAGACCTGATGTACCTTCCTCCGGGTCCCTTCAAGAAATCTTTCTTCGCAGCGGTATATGACTTTGTTGTATCAACTGCAAATTCAGTAATAAACCCTGTAGTAATACTATCTAACCAAAAATTCATTACGCGTGTGAATTTATTATTAACATTTTCCAATCGCACAATGTTTTCAGCAATCCACTCTACTAGTCTAATCCGACGTGGGGGATGGTGAAACACAGGTAACCCGCAGGGTACAGGTTCAATAACATATCAGTTCGGTCTTGTGCAGAGGTTCAAGATGGTTACGGTTCAACAATGGCATACCAGGGTTATGGTGTGCTTGTTGGGTGCGCTAGTGAAAAAATGGAAAATTATCCCCAAAACAGTAAGAATTCCCACTTATATTGCATGTGATTGAGCTGAAACATGGTGCTCATGAAGCACATTCCTCTCCATTTGGAAGTCATACCATTTCCCCAAAGAAACTTAGGATATAATCATATCCCACTCACAACATTTAGAATAATAATATATTATTCTATTGGACTTAAGCTCTTAAGATTATCCCCTCTTTCTAGCCTCTCATCCCCCTTCCCTTACCCAACCTAGTGGAGTTTAGTCCCCCATACTCTTTCTTCGTGGTCGGTCTACACACAATGATGTTGTTATATTAATAATATGAATATTTACATGTACAAAACAGGCTCCTGGCCTTTAACATCTAGGCTCTCTGACCTAATAAGCACATAAGACTCCTATCTTTTAACACTTGGCTCACTAGCCTACAAAACATGTTACAATTCATAATTACAACTGGGGCTTGACCTTGGCATATTACAATCCCCTCCCCTTATTTTGGCATTGTCCTTAGTGCAACTCATTTACATAACATCAACAGGATTTTCAAAATCTTCAAAAAGATGTGGGTATTCTTCCCCCATAGCATCTTCATACTCCCATGTTGTGTCCTCGGGACTGTACCAGGTCCACTGGACCTTTACAAGCCTTATGGTTCAATTTCGGAGATGCTTTCTCTTCCGGTCTAGTATGCACACCGGATGCACTTGTAAAGCGCCTTCTTGCTCCACCTGAATCACATTCCAATCAATCACATGATTAGCATCAAGTATATATTTATGAAGCAATGAGACATGAAATACATTATGAATATTCATGCATGCAGGTAATGAAAACATATAAGCTATTGGTCCAATCCTTTCTATAATTTCAAACGATCCACAATATCGGGCTACCAACTTGGAACAGTTTCCCAGCTTCAGGGAACTTCTATTGGCTTTAACCTTCAAGAAAACATGATCACCCACTTTAAACTCCCTGTGGATTCTACCTTTGTCAGAATATATTTTCTGCATGTCTTGGGCATCCTTCAAATTCTGCTTTATCTTTAACAACTTCTCTTCCATTTCCTGAGCAACTCTAGCCCAATTATTTCTCTATCAACCGGGTTGTCCCAGCTTATTGGTGTGTTTCACTTTATTCCATAAAGTGCCTCAAATGGGATCATCTTCAGTGATGCTTGGTACCATTGTTGTAAGAAAACTCTACCAAGTGTAGGTAGTCTTCCCATCTGGATGGTTTGTCCATCAATACATTTTCTTAACATATCTTCTATCACTTGATTTACTCTTTCTATTTGTCCATCAGACTCAGGATGGTAAGTTGTGCTAAAGTTCAAGTTCGTTTCGAACCCCTTGAATAATCCCCTCCAAAACTTTGAGGTAATATTTGGGTCTCTGTCAAAGACAATTTTCTTGGGAATATTGTGCAATCATGCTACTTCCCTCATATAAATATCAGCAACATTAGTTGTCGTGTGAGTAGTCTTCAATGGAATAAAATGGGCAGCCTTTGTAAGCTTATCCACCACCACCATGATGGAATGATGTTGCTTGTTTGTTCTGGGTAATCCTGTGATGAAATCCATTGTCACCACTTCTCACTTCCACTAAGGGATGGGTAATGGTTGTAGAAACCCAGTTGGGTCTATGCTCAGCTTTGACCCTTTGACACTCCATACATCTGGCGATGTACTCTCCAATTTCTTTCTTCATTCCTGGCCAATAATAATGGCTCTTGACCGCTGCCACTATTTTCTGATATCCAGGGTGCCCAACATAAGGCACATTATGCATCTCTTTCAATATCATACTCCTCAATTCGTGAGAACTGGGTACATAAATTATGTTCTTGTACAGGAGTATTCCATCAATTTCCAATCTATAATCTTCTATTTTATGTAGCATATTACCTTGTTGTAACTTTGTTACCATCTCCATGTACTGCAAATCTTCTTTTGCAGCTTCCAAAATTATGTCTTTAAGATCGGTTTGATACATGTTGATGGTTGTATCATGTAGTTCATGCACTCTCTGGTTGAGTGCATCAGCCACTTTGTTCTCCTTTCCTTTTATGTTCTTGATATCAAAGTCATATTCACAGAGGAATCCCAACCATCTGCTCTACCTGGCATTTAAAGTAGGTTGATCAAACAAATATTTCAGAACATTATGGTATGTCCTCAACTCAAACCTCTTTCCCATGAGGTAGTGTCTCCATTTCTTTAAAGCATGTACTATGGCTTCCAACTCCAAATCGTGAGTGGCGTAGAGCCTTTCACGCTCTTTCAATTTCCTGGATTCAAAACATATCACAAACCCATTCTGACTGAGGACTCCACCCAGTTCTTCTTCACATGCATTTGTGCAAAACACAAACTCTTCATTCGGATCTGCAATCCTCAGAATTGGAGCACTGGTTAACAACTGCTTCAATTGTTGTAATCTCTTTTCACATTCTTCTGTCCATTGAAATTTTACCCATTTTCTTTGCAAGGAAGTGATTGGGTGAGCAATCCTCGAAAATACTGCAATGAATCTCCTGTAGTAGCTAGCTAGGCCCATGAAGGATTTGACTTTTGTCACATTCTTAGGTGTTGTCCACCCTTTAATGAATTCAATCTTTTCGGGGTCTACTACTATTCCCTCTTCGGATATTATATGCCCCAAATAGTGAATTCGATTTTGGAAAAATGAGCACTTGCTCAATTTAGCTAACAATTGGCAATCTCTTAGCACCTGTAACACCATCCTCAAGTGCTTCTCATGCTCTTCTTCTGTATTGGAATATACAAGGATGTCATCCAAAAAGACAATGACAAACTTGTCTAAATATTCTCAGAAAACACCATTCATTAAGAACATGAAAACAACTGGTGCATTTGATAAACCAAATGGTACCACTGTAAACTCATAATCACCATACCTTGTCCTGAAGGTGGTCTTGTTGATGTCTTCATCTTTAATCCTTACCTAATGGTATCCTGACCTGATATCTATATTTGAAAATATCCTTGCATCCTTCAACTGATCAAAGAGATCATCAATCCTTGGTAGAGGATACTTGTTCTTTATAGTTACTTTATTTAACTGTCGGAAGTCAATGCACAATCTCAAGGTCCAATCTTTCTTCTTCACAAATAACACTAGGGCACCCCAAGGTGACACACTTGCGTGTATGTACCCCTTCTTTAAAAGTTCTTCAAGCTGCATTTGCAGTTCTTTCATTTCAGGTGTGCTCATTCGGTAGGGAGTCTTTGATACTGGAGCTGCCCCAGGCATCAAATTTATAGAGAAATCAATATCTCTCTTTGGGGGTAGCCCTGGTATCTCCTTGAACACATCGCCAAAATATTTTAGGACTGAATGATCCTCCATTTTTGGCACCTTATCCTTAGGTGCTTCTTCCATATGGACCGCAAATATTTGGCATCTTTTCCTGTAACACTTCTTTAGTTGCATTGATGAGATTTCCTAGACAATAACTGCCCTGGGAATTCCTTGGACTGCTCTTTGATTTCCTTCCTCATCGAGGAAACTGAATGCCTTGTTATGATAGTCTAATATGGCATGGTGTTGGTCCAACCAATCCATACCAATTAGGAAATCATATGATCCCAAAGGAAAGATGTTCAAATCTACCTTGGTACTCATTCCATTCATTCCGACTAGACATGATTTAACCAACTCAACAACCTTTCTCTTGGCTCCTGTAGCCAGATGCACCAACCAAGATTTCCCATTCTTGCTTCTTGGTAATTGAAATATTTCCACTACCTTAGGATCGATATAGCTATGACTAGCCCCTGAATTAATTAAAATAGTAAAGGCATGTTTATTGATCATACCTTCGACTTCAATCATGTGTGATTGAAACTCATCTTGCTTGTTGTCCACGGCTGCATAGATTCTTAGTACTCTTATGCCCATGTCCTCCATGGTTTCTGCTTTCTTAACATTGTGAATAGTTCTCATCTTGTCCCTTCTGTGAGGGAAATATTTATGCTTGTGATCTCCATTACAGGCCCAACATTACATAGGTGTTTACCTTGGCCTTTGCCCACCTACTTCAACCATCCTGGGCTCCCTCAAAACTGGTTTTCCTTGAGGATTATTTCTAAAAAATGGTGGCTTGTTCCCCTTCTGCCTCTTCTCCCTCTTAAACTTCCTCTTGTCTTCCCAAGCTCTTTGGAAAGTAGGCTTTCCCTTATGTTGATCATATAAACACTTTTCCTTCCTTATGGTTTCTTCCATAATTTTAGGATCATCATACTGGATTTTGTCATTGATAAAGGATGGCATCCCACTCAGATATCTCTGGATATTGACTGTCTTGTCCTTAATGAAAGAGACATACTTCAACAGCTATATAAATCTCCTTTCATATCCATCTATAGTCATGCTTCCCAATTTAAGTTCAAAGAAGCCTTTCATCTTTTTGTCATAGTATATCTTGGTTAAGTACTTCTTTTCAAAATGTCTCTTAAATTCCTTCCATGTAACATTCTTCTTTGTGATGTGTTGCACTTGCACAAGATGATCCCACCACATGGATGCATTTCCTTTCATCTGATAGACTGTTATTCTTCCTTCTACATGAGAGGAATAATTATGAAATTGGAAATATTTCCTCATGCCGATTAGCCATGTCTCAGCCTCTTCATCTTTCTGGTGCTCCCCATCAAAAGTAGGAGGTTTGATTTTATTCATTTCACCTTTCAGTTCATCCACTTCAGATCTCCTATGATTTCTGGTAGGAGGTGTAATTGAACTACTGTGTGGACTCCTTTTGGAATGCCTTTGGGAGTGTTGATGATGTATGTTACCACTTCTTTCTCTTCTTTCCTCATCAGGGGACCTGTGGCTCCCTAATTTGTTGGATTCACTTTCCTTATCCAAATTATTTTCAATTCTTTCCAAGCTCTGTATTAACTTCATATTGAAGTATTCATCTTTCTCTTTGGATCTCTCAATCCTTTTGGTTATCTACATGGTGAATTTGGACATATTTTTGCAAATTTTTAATGGTTTTCATCATGCCCACGTCTTTATCTATTTCTTCTCCATGCCCATTGGAGTTTTTTCCTTAAATTCCCAAATGGACATCCATTCCTATAAATTCATTCTTTGGACTGTAAGAATCCTATACCTCCTCCATTTCTCTGCACTATGTGACAATTCTGTTTGGTTCTGACAATTTCTAATTGTGCAAAATGTGTAGTCAATCGAATTTTGTCAGGCTATTAGTCTTTAATAATTTTCCAGAATAACATAAACCAATCTGATTCAAAAAAAATAATATTAGACTCTATTTTATGTGGGTCTTGGTCGATCAAGAATCTCCATGGCTCTATCTTCGAGCCATGTTCTATTCTCCAATTCACTTTCGGTTACTAGCACCTTTTTCCTTAGCCCCCAATTTATGTGACCACGGGATGTGGCCAAGCGCTAGACTGATAGGTTCTTATTTGGAACTTCGGGCCTTCAGCTTCAAAAATTCAGAGCTCTAAATATTCATGTAATTCCAACTATCAATTCCCTGGAGTGCCAATTACGAACTCGCGAAGGACGGTGGATCAATGGTCCATAACTTCCCGACATCCAATGACAGAGATTTGCTACGGAACTCCAGCTTCAAGAGTGTTTGAAGTATTGTTGCATAGATCCATTGGAGTGTCGGACCAACGAATTCAAAAATAACACATCAACGGTCTGCGCCCTTTTGATAACCAATGACCATGATCAACACCAGGACTTCATCTCTAGGAGTTTCAGACTGTCCATATTCTCAATCTTTTGGAGTGCCCAGTCCCCGGACTCCTGCATCTGTTGCCATGTATCCGCTCTCGATTAATGGTCGAGATTAACTCCAGACCTGGCATCTTTGGGGCCTTCCCACCACTTCTCTACAGATCTTCTGGAGTGCCGACTTACCGAAGATCCTCTCCTTCCTCCACATGTCATCTCCCGATCAACAGTCGAGATTGACTCCGGCCTTCGAACAACATCACAATTCATACGGAGTACCAAGTCTCCAGACCTTGGGATATGATGCCACACATCCTCCGGAACCAACAGTCAAGATATACTCCATCCTTCGTTCCTTCGGGAGTTTTCTTACATAAACACTTGTTGACCAAGTTCCTCCAGAGTGCCAAGTCTCCGGACTACAGGATCTAGTGCCATGCGTCCACTATGACCAAGTTACTATGGGCCTGATATAGTTAAAAACTTCTCCAATGTTTTAACTACTTTATGTAACCATCAGGTCCCCACTAACGATGCTCAAGAAGAATTCCAAGTGGTGGAACACTAGAAGAGGACACGTGGCCCAATCAGGTGGGTGACATGTGTCACACTACAAATGGAATAAACATTCTTTGACAGGTTCTTAACTCTTTGACATGTGGCACACATCCCATGTGTCCACATAATTTCAAGTGACGTCAATAAGTTACTTCACTTCGGGACTTCAGGGCTTCAGGAGATTCCACACTGGCACACTCCATTTCTCCCGAACGTCGAACTCTCGAACTTCCTTACCTTTTGGGGTCCACATAGTACAACTGTCAACAATTAAGGTGGTGGCACGTGGCATGTCAAGGAAAGGTCCACATCACCACAGGTGAATTCATCATGCCACACCACTTCGGCTCTTCGGCTTTGGGACTTCGGGCTTCGGGGCTTTGGGATATTCCACACTAGCACACTCCAATTCTCCCGAACGTCGAACTCTAAATAATCTGATCTCCTGACACGCGTCTCCTTTAATGAATGGTTCGAATGAACTCCAAACTTCAAGACTTCAGGATTTTTCACTCTATCACACCTTATTACTCCCAAACATCGAATTCCCGAACTAGCCAATCTTCTGACACGTGTCTCTTTTGATGAATGGTCGATATTAACTCCAGACTTCGGGATTTTTCACTCTATCATACCTTATTACTCTCGAACGTCGAATTACCGAACTAGCCAATCTGCTGACACATGTCTCTTTTGATGAACGGTCTGGATTAAGTCTGGACTTCAAGAGTTTTCTCCTTATAACACTGTGTTTCTCCTGAACTGTCGAATTTTTGAATTGTTGTGAGAACTATGGCTCACAACCACTCGTGCACAGATCTGATGACTGAGATTTGCTCTTCACCACTACTCCTTACCTTCTATTCTTGGCTTGATCTAACAACTCCAATATATCCTTGGCCAAATCCAATGGTAAGCACTTCTCCCCTTAATCTATGGCATATATCCACTCTGGGACTTCGAAGCTTCGACCCTTTTACCCCTTTTGGGAAAGTAACTTCAAACAGCCAGAGCGGCGAAGTCTTGAAGGACTTAGGTGCTTAACCACCATGCTCCTTTTTCCAAATCTGACGATTGTGAAGGGTATGTCTTCTCCCGAATAGATCCTACAACCCAATCTTAAACTTTGTGGCCCAATACCACAGTTGCGGTAGTATATTTTCTCTGCATATTTTCTTGAACCGCTATACCTCCTGAGCTTCTGAACACAATCCAAGTGTTCATGTGGTGCCTTCTTGGCACTCAAGGATGCTTTGAGGTTCAAATTTTATCCCTCTTGACAACAATTCACTCTGAAACATTTTCTTCATTAACCACTTACACGGCCCATCTAGGCTCAGTGTTGAAACCATGGGCTCCGATACCATTTTGTAACATCCCTGACCATCAACCTCTATTGGTTAACGCTACCTAATCAATTGTATCTTTGCTTTTCTGCTCTGATACCATTTTTTAACATCCCCTGGCCCCTCAAAAGGCTGGGGGAACACTACCTCAAACACACATGGTCTCAAGCTCTGTTATAGGTAATTAAAATTGTCCATGGCGAGAGATAGACTTGCTGGGCAATGGAAAACAAATCTCTTTGCGGAATAAATCACATATAAACTTAACAGAAATAAATATAGAATAACATGGGAACATTCATGGAGCGAAACACATGATATTATTACAAGAATCACAGACATGCTCTAAAATAAATCATTTAACCATTACGCATCTAAATGATACTTATCTCTTAATTGTAGTACACCGACTACATGCAAACCTTCCATGAAACTCCCAGCCTTAGACCATGCTGCTCATCACTCTCAGTAGTGGGTCACCCCCGAGTTGGGACTAAACTCCACCAGAAAAGGGATTCCTAGGCTAGGAAAGGACAACAGGAAGTTGCACAGTACAACAGAAAGGATTTCCTCCAAGGAGTCGCTTACATCCACCGCTCATAGACTCTCATTCCCCACATGCTTGTCCCACCCCAGGAGTATACACCTTCACTATCACACAATCCATCAACTGATCCACCTCCCTTCTGGGGCTTCATTCAACAACAAACCAGATCATGAATTCTCAGACCTCTGTAGCTGCTACTAGACTCCCTCCAGGAGAACTCACTTCCTCAATATACTCTCTCACCTGGAGAGAGTTGCTCACAGGCCTGAAAACCTGCTTCTTCTATCCATGGGCCTGAGAACCCGCTTCTTTAGTCTTGTTCCTCGGCACACGGGCATGGTGATGGAAACCAAAGAAATTGGACATGGGGGACGGTGAAACACATGTAACCTGTAGGGTATAGGTTCAATAAGATATTAGTTTAGACTTGTGTAGAGGTTCATGATGGTTACAGTTCAACAATGGCGTACCAGGGTTACGGTGTGCTTGTTGGGTGCGTTGGTGAAAAAATGGAAAAAGATCCCCAAAACAGTAAGAATTCCCACTTATATTGCATGTGCCTAAGTTGACACATGGTGCTTATGAAGCGCGTTCCTCTTCATTTGGAATTCGTACCATTTCCCCAAAGGAACTTAGGATATAATCATATCCCACTCACAACATTTAGAATAATAATATATTATTCTATTGGACTTAATCTCTTAAGATTAGCCCCTCTTTCCATCCTCTCAGCCCCCTTCCCTTACCCAGCCTAGTGGAGTTTAGTCCCCCATATTCTTTCTTCATGGTCGATTTATACGCATCGATGTTGTTATATTAATAATATGAATATTTACATGTACAAAACAGGTTCCTGGCCTTTAACAACTAGGCTCTCCGGCCTAATAAGAACATAAGCCTCATATCTTATAACACTTGGCACACCAGCCTACAAAACATGTTACAATTCATAATTACAACCGGAGCTCGGCCTTGGGATGTTACAATTCTACTATATCGTATCTACTATTTTATACATTCAATATCATGCAATCTGCATGATTAGACTAGTGCGCGTTGTAAATAAACCCTAATGGATGCATTCGTCTAACCATTCATTCATCATAAAGCATATAAAATGAACACAACACACATAAAGACACCATATTTATCGTGGCTCACCGCCCCTTGGGTTATGTCCACAAATATCTTCTGCTTATTTCTTATTCTTCATCAAAAGGGTCATGTGTTGCACGCATTACATCGTAACTTATGAATGGCGATGCTAACCAACATCGTACCAAGCTCCACAACTTGCAACCTGACCCTCAGTTATACTCCATAAGTCCCCATTAGCTCCTCAGTTATATAGCCAAAACTGAGCATATCAAAGATTCAAGACTCAAAATTTTTCTCCAAAATAGGCTCTTCCCATACGAGATCTAAGATACGATATGACACTTTCTTCATTGAATGACTCCCCTAGCTACCCCATACATCTTATTTATACTACAAAATGGGTAAAAACCATTACATTATGACTTAAAACCCTAATTCTAATTGGACTCCACTTGCCCACTTTTCAATTGTCTTTCACGCGATTGGACTTCGATCCAACCCTTTCTTTCTTGGACTCTGCACTGGTCTTCCTTCTTTCCCGGCGCACAGTTTCCTTTTCCCTTATGTCCGCGTTGCTTTCCTTCTTTTTTGGTGCGCGTTGCTGCCTTGGTCCATTCCTTATCTCTTATTCTCATTTGTTGCGCTTAACCCTAAAATCGCCTACTCCAACAGGTCCCTTGTCCTTTAATAATAGATATTCCACATATTGATTTTATAATCTAAAGTTCAAGACTCCATTGGATGAGTTTCAATCTATTACCTTTGTTCCATATACAAAAAATATGCAAGGGTCAAAGGGTTACCGTAGTTGTTTATGATAGACAAAGAGCATGTGATTTATAGTCATGGGACAAATTCTTTTTGTAGAATTAGTTTATTTGTTACATCTGTAAAGTTGGATGTGGGGTACTTGAGAAAAGGTCCAATTTTTGAATTGAAAGAAGAAAATTACTTGTTACCACTAAAACAAGTTGTGACAATCTAATGATTAGGGGTACTGTAGAAATGAACTGCTATTTTCTATGCTTGGAATTGTTGATTATACATATTTTTTATAGAAGTCATTTAGTGTTGTTTCATATTGTTCTTGTCATTTCAGACAATTATTTTTTTAGTGTTTCTTTAGTTTTGAATAAGTTGCAAGATTTGAGACTCAAGGAGATAATAAGAAATATAATGCAGTTGATTAGCTATTATTACTATTCTTAATGTAAGTTTTGAATAATCTCTGTGATATAGATTTTCCCTCCATTGAAATGGATGGTAATGATGATCACAAGGTATAAATTGTGGTGGTTGATGATGATTTTATTTAATTTAAATGTTTCATGGAATTCTTTGTGATGCATAAGATGATGAGACCCCAAAGTTAGTGAGGGTACATGCTTAATAAACATAATATAAATTGGATATTATTTTTCTTATTAGTGAATTTCTTATTATTACTTGTAACTTATTGCTTTGTGAAAATTTATCCTCAAATTTCGTATGTTGCAATTAGTCTCTACATACATCGTCAAAGTCAATGAAAAAAATGACCTTGAAAGTGTATGTAGAGACTAAATCCATTTTCATGGAATTTATGAATTAATAATCATGTTAAAAATTTAGCCTTCGTTATACATGAAGGCAATAAACAATAATTATACATGAAAATAATAAACAATAAAATCTTGATAGAAAGTAAAATATGAGCTTGGGATATCTTCGTTCATGCTTGAATTGCTTTAACTTCCCTATTGTTTGGCATACATTGAACCTTAAAATTCTTATAAATCCATAAACGTTTCTTCTCCTTTTGTAGGTGTAGAGGCATTTACTTCTCTCCAACTTTATATTGTAAATTCTAAACAATATTCCAATAATTCGAGTTTAATAATGCTTTTCTTTCATAAACTTTATATTGTAAATTCTAAACAATATTCCAATAATCGAGTTTAATAATGCTTTTCTTTCATAAACCTCGGGACAAAAACATATAGAATCAAAACCATTCGTTTAGCATCCACCAACTTGTGCACATTTTTTGGAAAATTCTGAGGTGACCATTCACATTGAAATGGGATAAAGGCAAAATGCACTAATTTATTTCTTCAATTATCTAAATGACGGGGAATAAGCTTCTTGCAGCCCTTGTTACTTTTTAAGACATATATAGGAAGCTCACAATGGATCTCTACACCAATATCGCTTGTTACATTTAATTGTTGTTTGACTCATGTTCTTTACATGCTTCAACTAGAATTTTATATGTGATATCCCTCTCAGAAATTGTTTCATCTTTTATCATGATTAAAAATCATGAGAGTTATATTAAAATTAAAATGAATGTGATTTTTTTTCATTGAAATGTATTGTATTAAGGGATATGATGGAAATGATTCTTCAGGATGAATGACTGTTTTTGGTTATTATACATATAATGTAATGATGTTAATATGATGTTAGTGTATGAAATGTAATCATGATATATATTATGTGTAATGAATTTCATTATGAAATATTTCACAAAATTGGTTAATTATGTGGTAAAAATGTGAATATTGTATGCATGAGAGGTTTTTTATTAAATATTTTTAGTGTAGTGGTTTAGGGGTTATGATGATTTATGACCATGATTATTCGACAATTAGATAAGTGTGTTTAAGAAAAACTACATCATGTTTATGAGTGAGTATGTGTATCAAAATATGTTTCATTTGTGTGTGCAAATGCAAAGTCTTAAGTATGAAAATTTTTAGGGATTCATACTTATATTAAAGTCTATAAACCTTTGTGAATGTTACTAATTCTTAACTTGTAAACTATAAAATGATAGGTGATATTTTTGGAAAAATATTCAAATTTCTAAGGATTTTATCTAGTTTCTAAAAAAAATTGGTGGTAATGAGAGTAAAATAATTTTGTCCTATAGAATTTGGGAAAATTAAAAAAAATAAAAAATTGTCAAATCCTTTTTTGTGAAAAAATAAGGAAAATTATCCCATGGGCGAAATTTAGCCCCTAAAATTTTCCATGGTCCCAAGGAACATAATTTCTTTCTGAGACATTCTAAGAGAGGTGGGGGTGTGATACCCACCTATAGCCTTTCGAGGAATGCAATTTCTCTCTAAGACATTATGGAAGTAAGGGCATAATGACCTTATTCTCCATTGGGTCATGATTTCCCTTTGAAACATTATAGGAGATGTAAGGATGTAATGGTCTTATTCTCCAATGAGACATGATTCCCCCCTGAGACATCATAGGAAAATTAAGGCCACAATCACCTTATTATCTAAAATATCAGTGGAGGTAACATGCCCACTTGAAGCTTGTTGGGTGGAGGTAATATGGAATTTGTAGAGGCACTCCAACCAATAGTATGTGGAGGTAATATTCCCACTTGTAAATTAATGATTGGTATAATTACCACATATGAATATTGTTTGTTTAGTGATTTGGTGAAGGGACCATTCTCACTCGTGACTTTTGTTTTTGAATCGATACTTGATTTTTTTTCCCTTTGATTTATTAGAGCCATGGGGAAGTGAATTAGCAGATATGCTCGCCATCACAAATGGATATAGGAAGAAAGTGATTCACCGCTTGTATCTATATGACTATATGCATTATTCTAGGATAAAAATGAGAGAAATTTTCTTGAAGGGGGTCTTATGTAGTGCTAGATCATCTTGACCATTTTTTAAGTACATTATAAATTTGTATAATTTTGTCAAGTGATTAGTTTCATTGTATGTGGATATCACCAATTTGTCATATCAGATTGGTTGAACATCAATAAGAAGAATTTCCATCTTCCTACCTACGTCGACTAGATGCTTCATGAATGAAGATGGCTACTCTATGTACGTCCATGACAAGTTGTGTGGTGCAAAAGGTGTAGTTGTTGGTCTCTGTTATTATGTGGTGCAAGTGTGGTATGTGTGGCACATGTAGAGAAGCTATTGGTTTATGTTTTCTATGTGGCATTTGTGGTGCAAGTGTGTCCATGTGGGGCTTAAAGAACAACTATAGTCTATTTCATCGCCTGTGACATAGGCATGGTCATGTCACCAACATTGAATTATATAAAAACCATGGATTTTATATATAAATGTGTATATGGTTGTCATTACTTTGAAAAGTACTAATGTGTGTAGAGTTTCATACAAGTTATTTAGATGCCATTGATTACCACACTAATGTTGTGAGTATATGAGCTTCTTTATGTTTTCTATGTGGCATTCGTGGTGCAAGTGTGTCCATGTGGGGCTTAAAGAACAACTATAGTCTATTTCATCGCCTGTGACATAGGCATGGTCATGTCACCAACATTGAATTATATAAAAACCATGGCTTTTATATATAAATGTGTATATGGTTGTCATTACTTTGAAAAGTACTAATGTGTGTAGAGTTTCATACAAGTTATTTAGATGTCATTGATTACCACATCCATGTGGGGCTTAAAGAACAACTATAGTCTATTTCATCGCCTGTGACATAGGCATGGTCATGTCACCAACATTGAATTATATAAAAACCATGGATTTTATATATAAATGTGTATATGGTTGTCATTACTTTGAAAAGTACTAATGTGTGTAGAGTTTCATACAAGTTATTTAGATGCCATTGATTACCACACTAATGTTGTGAGTATATGAGCTTCTTTATGTTTTCTATGTGGCATTCGTGGTGCAAGTGTGTCCATGTGGGGCTTAAAGAACAACTATAGTCTATTTCATCGCCTGTGACATAGGCATGGTCATGTCACCAACATTGAATTATATAAAAACCATGGCTTTTATATATAAATGTGTATATGGTTGTCATTACTTTGAAAAGTACTAATGTGTGTAGAGTTTCATACAAGTTATTTAGATGTCATTGATTACCACACTAATGTTGTGAGTATATGAGCTCCACCCATATATATAAATAATATTTTGTGGTAAGACGATTGCAAGAATAGATGGGTTTTGAGTTGTGCTTTTATGAGGGTATGTGAGACGTGGCCTCGACCATATTTTCTATGATGTCGATAGGAATGCTAGGTTTAGGATTGATATGGATTAGAATCTCTTAAACCAATACTTGGATGGACACATGATGGGATGAGATATGTTTTGCACCACTTATGGATCTTTATATGTTTATTGATACACTTCTTATGATCATAATATGAAATTTTATTTTGGATGGGACACTTGACACTTCCTAATGGTGCATTGTGACACTTGTTATACTATTTTGACACCTCTTACCGGATGTAGCACTTGGAACTTACCAAAAATTCAATGTGACATATGTGGTATTGATGTTGCACATATGTCATAATTGATGAGACATTACATGGAACATTTGCTAGGCCTTAAGCAACACTTGTTCCTCTTGCACTTTGAGAGTGACTCTTGCCACCCATGCACATTGAGAAAGGACACTTGGTAAGTCCTACCCTTGAGCTATATATAGAACCCTCATAAAAGAAAGGGGAGGAGGAAGGAATAATTCTAATTGATTAGTATAGGATTACATAGTCCAAATACTAACATGATGTGTGGGATAGGATCTTACACAAGTTATTACTTGAGATGTGTGTGTTGAGACTCAGAACCTCGGCATGGGGGTAAATAGGAACTCAATGTAAGTTATTTGGGAGGAAAGTGATAGTAATGTAACTTGAATTTCCCTATAAGGAGTTGACTTAAGGAAAAAGAAAACCAAGTCAACATTCCTCATCATAAGAAACCAAGTGCTATGTTATATTTTGTGGTTATGTTGATTACCTTGTTCAATTGTAAAAATGAGCATTTTGTGGCATAATATTAAATATTCTTCTTAGAAAACAATGTTAAATAAATAACCTAGATTTCAATATTTTTTTAATAAAAAAAGAGACTAGACTTAAATAAAATAAAATAAAAACTCATTTCTTTTATATATACATCAATATAACTCATTTCTGTATATATAATATCAATATAAAATTATGGTTTCCATAATTTTTTCTATTAACGTTATACATTTATTCAATGATCTATTCTTAAATTGAATATTATTTCTTTTATATATACATCAATATAACTCATTTCTATATATATAATATCAATATAAAATTATGGTTTGCATATTTTTTTTCTATTAACGTTATACATTTATTCAATGATCTATTCTTAAATTGAATATTATTTAGGCCTCTAATGAATCAGTGTCAAATAAACCTATATCCTCCTTCCTCTCTCATCCTCAGACCTGTCTTTGTCAATCCTATTCTCAGTCTCTTCCTTCTCAATCTCAAAATATGTGATACTGTCTAACAATCCTTCAAATTGAATATTTATTCAATCTATTCTCGTGAAGACAGTGGGTTGAAGTAGCCAACAAAGTGCTTTTCTCCAAGTGTTGGGGAGGAGGTCTTGAGGTCAAATCTGGGTCTCCGGGACCAGTGTAATGGCTGCTTGTAATGTAAATGATTTATATCTCTAATATAAATCAGGTTAATTTCTAGGATTGGAAAAAAAAAAAATTAAATATTATTTAACACAAAATTGGTATAAACAAGTATGTGCATGTTATGTGAAAAGTGTGTAAAGATATAATTTTATAACATTGATCTAAACTTTAATATATTAAATATTTAAAAAATTAAAGTGTATTATTTAACACAAAATTGGTATAAATAAGTATGTGCATGATATGTGAAAAGGGTGTAAAGATATAATTTTATAACATTGATTTTAAATTTTAATATATTAAATATTTAAAAACATTAAAGTGTAAATATTTTATTAGTGAATTTATGTTAATTTGTTTATTTTACATAAGATAAAATATATAAGATAAGATATGTTATTTTTCAGTTAGTTTTTTTTAATCTAATTTAATATATCAAATATCAAAAAAATATTATTTAACACAAAATTGGTATAAACAAGTATGTGCATGTTATGTGAAAAGTGTGTAAAGATATAATTTTATAACATTGATCTAAACTTTAATATATTAAATATTTAAAAAAATTAAAGTGTATTATTTAACACAAAATTGGTATAAATAAGTATGTGCATGATATGTGAAAAGGGTGTAAAGATATAATTTTATAACATTGATTTAAATTTTAATATATTAAATATTTAAAAAACATTAAAGTGTAAATATTTTATTAGTGAATTTATGTTAATTTATTTTATTTTACATAAGATAAGATATAAGATAAGATATGTTATTTTTTTCAGTTAGTTTTTTAATCTAAATTTTAATATATCAAATATCAAAAAAATCTAAAGTATAAATTTAAGTTATATAATTTTTTTATGAGTAAATTTATGTTAATTTATTTTTTATATTGTTTTTTTTAATGAGATGTGATATGTTATGTTTGGGTGTTTGTTTAATTGTTCTAAAGTTTGGTTTTTTTCATTGGAATGGACAACATAAATTTAGAGAAAATCACAATTTTCTATTATCACTCAAATATACAGATCCAACACTTTCTCACCAGATTTTAGACAAAATTAAGCAGAAAAATACTAAAAACCAAAAGATAAAATGTTTAGATTACACTTTTGTGACACTTTTTTCAAAATAAAGTACCTTTTTTAAATCTCAATTGTGAAAATTACTTTCATAGAAATTTTAAAGACCCCTTTTCGCAAGAACCAACAACATAATCAATCAAAATTACTATATGGTTTAAAGATTACTATGGTATAAATAGTATTTTTGCTTTTGAGGAATTGGTCCAGTGTTATAATTTCCTATATTAACAATTTTTTTTAGGATATATTTATATATGTTTTTGAGTTGTCTATACACATTTAATAGAAAGAAATGAAAGAAATTTAAATGTTATATATCTTTTTCATAAAATATAAAATAAATAATAATATAAATACAAAACTTTTTTTTACTCAGAGTATTTCTAGAATAATAATTAAAAATAAAAAATATATATAAATAAATTTTATAATCATTTATGATATTCTTATTCAAATTTAAAATTTAAATAAAAAAGATATATCACATAATAAAATATACATAACTAATAAACTAAAAATAATTAACATATATTTATTTTAATCATGTTGAAAATTAACAATACAAAGTAAAAATTCCTGTTCACTCATTATCCATATTACTTTAGAAAAATAATATTCATATTAATAAAAACCTTAACCAAATTGGTCACTGGGGAGTTATACATTCTAACTCTACAGTAATATTTTTAAAATATACATTTTATGTTACAGGAAAGGAAAAGAAATATTTAAACTTTGTAAAAGAACTAAAAAAATATTATTCACATTAATAAAAATCTTAATCAAATTGGTCACTGGGGAGGTATACATTCTAACTCTACAATAATATTTTTAAAATATATTTTACCAGTAAAATCACTGGGTTGAGGGGGTCCCTTGTTCCACAAACAAGAGGTCTCATACACCAATTCGATATGGCTTGGTGGTGACCTTAAAAATAGATTATTATTATTATTATTGTGTAAAATAAAATAAAAAATAAAAAATATTTCCAATGTGTAAAAGAACTAATTTACAAACACAAACTTTAAACAATTTTGTTATCAAACTCATTTTACAGTACAATAATTAAAAATACATTAAATTTTTAAGCCATACAAAAATACAAATAATGAGCTTTGTGATCATTTATTATCTTATTTACTCAAATTTAAAATTTAAGTAAAAACAGATATAGCACATAACATAATAAAATATGTAACCAAAAAAATTAACATTAAATATATATATGTTTTTTAACCTTCTACAAGTTTAATATATCCCTGCCTAATGAATCCCATGATGCATCTAACTATCTGCATAGTCCAATAATATATCGCTGTCTAATGAATCCCATGATGTATCTAACTATCTATCAAATGAATGCCATGATGTATCTAACTATCTATCAAAAATGATATCTACACAGCTTTCATTCATTCACAACAAAATGATATCTACACAGCTTTCATTCATTCACAACAAAATATAACAGAACAAAGTAGAGCTTCTGCTCTCACCCTTTATTCATATTACAAAACAGGAGGACAAAAAGACAAAAAAACTTAACCATTGGGTTCAATTCCTTCATAAAAACAGAAAGGAAAAGAACAGATTAAAAGCAAAATACATTGCCTGTTTGAAGAACAGAGAATAACAAAAACTATAGCGTACGTTCATCCTTCAGGAGCAGGTGCAGTCTTTGCAGACTCATGTTGGTCAGATTTCTTCTTCTTCATCCGGAAAAAACAGAAGCAGGAACAGCAGGGACACTGAGTCAAAAGCTTCATTCTCCCACTATATTATTAGCTGAAATCTCTGATATTTCTAAGTGAAATCTACCTTAAAACCAAATAATATTTCTGATATTTCTCCGAACTTGAACAGCTACAATTTTTAACTTCTTGTGATAATCTCCAATACCAACCAATGAAATCTTGGCGTAGTCTAAAAATACATAACAGAAATCAGAGAACGCAGATCTAAACTAGCGAGAAGAGACCCAACAAACCAAAAAACAGGAATAGAATGATAGCACATTCAGAGATATATTGCCATGCAGGCTTGAAGCAAACTGTCATAGAAACTAGACCTTATAATGAATGGCCTTCAACATGAATTTATTCTTCAAACGAATATCCAGTGCTGAGAAGAATTGTGCAGGCTGGTACATCCATCCTTTTTCTTTATGAATTATGAATAGGAAAGTAGATGCCAAGAATACGACAGAATAGTTTTGTTATACAATAAAGTTAGCTTGTCACATGGGTGTTTGGCCGAATCTATAATCATCGGCGCACTCCTCAGTTATGCCATTGGTTGGTTTGGCTTCTGGACGGCATTTTTTTCTTTTGGAGGGCCCTTTCTCTTTGAATTTTATCCACAGAATGATTCTGATTCTGGCGCGTACTATGAGGAGATGGGATGTGTCTGTATCACTGGTGCAATTATGATTCATCGAGCCCACAACTTTGACAAACGCCCATGTGGTGATGACTACTCTATTTTGAATTCATAAATGATTGATGGGAAATATGATTTCTTAGCGTTAATGTGATAAAGAAATCTCATCATAAAGGATTATGTATCAAAGATTTTTGAAGGTTTTTTTAATTCAATTTCAAAGATTAAAATATTATATTTTCAATATTTTTTATTATTTAAAATAAATAAAGTCTCAAGATTGAGTGAAAAACTTTAAAATAGGGAAACATTATCATTATTCATCATGGAAGTAATCAAAGACCAGCCATGCTTATTACAAGACAAAATCTAGCATACTCAATACAAAGATATTGCATTTATATATAGTTTGATAGTGCATGTATATATAGTTTCTCAAGAGCATTCTTAGGGTTTTATGTTAATAATTTTTACCATTATATTTATTATCCACCAACTAGCTAGTAGGTCTCATTCTATGAGTATGTTTTATTATATTAAATAATGAATTCACACTAATAATTTAGTGGGGTCACGTTAGATTAATTATTTTCTTTAGGTACCTAACATTACACTAATTTTCTTTAGTTGTACATTATATTCCATCCCTTTCACATATTTCATCCTCAAAACAAGAGTTTACATCGTGTGATATTATATGTTAAGCAATGTAGTCAACTAGTACCAAGCACAAGTATTTATTTATCCTAGTGATTTTCGGATATGGGGTCCATCTTTTCTCTTACGAAATCTATATTGACTATGGTTTCTCCTTTGATTCCATGTTGTCATTGTGTTATTATGATATATAAACCCATTATTTTTACTTCTCTAGTGTATCTCTATATTGGGTGTTTTTCTAGTTCCATGTTGGTCCATAGTAAGTTTGTTGATGCTCATGTCCTTGCCTTGATTACTATTATTTCTCTTGGTCATGTGGGTGGAAACGTACAACAACCTTAGCTATTGGTTCTTCTTTTTTCACTACTACAATATAGGGTTCCAACATCACATTATAGTGCAATTTGTTTGTGAAAAAAATCAAATTTATATGATGCAAATGTGACGCATGTACGGATATTGCCATTCCCATTGTCGGATGCTTTTTTTTGTCATCAATGTTTTTTACATGTGCTCCTTAAAACATTATCTTAGCGATGAAAATTATGATGTGTGAATGTTTTGTGTTTAATTTGCATCCTAGTTGTGTTGATATTTTATGAAAACATTCATTTGAGAGTCGTGTTTATGTGTAGTTGCATCAAAAACATGTTTTTTTTGTTGCTTTGGAGTCATTATGCATTACATTAGTGTCATTATGAGTCATGCTAGTGTTGTTCTAGTGACATAGTTTAGTCTATTAGCATCAAAATACGAAACTTTTGCATCATATTTGTGTCTTTCTAGAGTCATATTACCTTATTTTGCATCATTTAGTGTCATTTTTGTGGCACTATTTATTTAGTGTCATCATTGTGTCATATTTAAATCATTTTGCATTGTATTAACACAACAATCACATCATTTTCTAGCATCAAAATTATAATATTAATTATTTTTTATTTTTTTTTAATTTAGTTATTTTGATTTAATTAATTAATATTATTATTATTGTTTTAACTATTATTAATTATTTGATTAATTTGATTATTATTAATTTAATTTGATTATTTTTTAATAATTAAATATTTATAATATTTAAATATTGATCTCGCTAATGAATATCATAAACATAAACCATGTATTTTTAAATGCACTATTACACTAATATTGAGTCAATTTCACACCATGATGTAACATCCCGCTCTTGTATGCACCTAATGAGACTGATTCCTTAAGGACACTTGCGTACAAGTGATCTAGTTCATTATATGATTGTCTACTTCGCTTATGGATTCTGATGATGAGATTGTTGATTATGATGTTTGATGTGTCCCCCCTTCTCTCCTAGCGGTTGCACAACCTCCTGATTAAGGATCTTCAAATTTCTGAGACGAATCGGCTCTTCGGGCCTCTGCTAGACACTGGAATCAGTTTACACATGCCCTTGTTTGTTACCACACAGGTTCAAATTACCTGCACAGTCATTCTCTAGGGATTTTGGTAGCACTGAGTGGCGAGCGCTAGCTCCTCTGCTAGTCTCTTTTTCACTATGACCACGCGTTATAACCTCATGTCATCCCTCTTCGCGACTTCGGGCTTCTGTTGTTTTGGCAACAGCTGCAGCCATTTCCCCCAAACTTTGAACCACGAACTTACCCAACAAGATCTATGGTTCTCTTCTCTCCAACAACCAACGACTGTGATCCGTTTCAGGACTTCGACGTTTGGGAGTTCTGGACATCTTAACACTCTTTTTCCCTTAAGTGACAAATCAAGCGCCACATGCTCCTGTTGATCAACGGTTGAGATTCGTCCTTTACCCTGCTTCAGACTACTCACAGCCAATGCTCATTTGCGTTCTTTCTCTTGGAGTATCAATCCTCTGAAGTGAATCTCAACTCTCCACGTGTCCCTCCATCTATCAACGGTTCCTGTTGACTTTGAACTTCGAGAGTTTTGGCCTTCAGGACTTTACTCTTCAGTTTATCCCGAAGCATCTTATCACCGAAGTGATGGATCTCATGCCACATGTCCACCTAATCCGGTGACTAAAATTTTCCTTCTGTGATCTTATGACACGCGTCCACCTTAGGCCAATGACCACGATCTCTTTCGCTAGTTCGACCTTCAGGAGTTTTGGTTACTCCACCTTGCCTTTCCTCCAAAGTTTGTTGATCTCTGCCACATATCCTCGCTGCAACCAACAGATAGGATTATTTCACGGCTTGAGGACTATAGCAATCCCTATTTTTCAAACACTTCAAAACCTCCGAACCAAGAAGTGTTAAAGGACTCCACAACTAACCTCCGTGCAAGTCTCCCAAATCTGACAGTCTGGAACGATCTCGCTTCCTCCTGAACAAATCTTGCTCGTTAATTTGTGAAATCTTAAAGGGATCTTTCTTGTTGAAGGATTCTCCCCCGCTATCTCTTCTAAGCTTGTTCCTCCTTTGAACTTTTACTCCTTAGAGCATTTTCTTTGACACTTAGTTGAAATTTACCTTGTCCACACCTTGCAACAGGTCTTCCTCCATAACTTAGCTTCTTTGTGGACGATTTTTCACCCCTTGCACTAGTTCTTACACTCTTCTGCAAATACTCTTAAGTTACTCTTCCTGAGATTTTGAGTCAAAAGACTATGTCAACGCACTCATTGCTTACAAAGCTCCAAGTTATCTCTTCTAAGCTCCTGAGTCAAAATAGACTATGTCAACGCACACCTTGCAGACACTTATGCACTCTTTGCAAAAACAAGCTTCACGTTATCTCTTCTGAGCTTCTGAGTGGAAATAGAATTTGTCAACACACACCTTGCAGACACTATGCACTCCTTGCACTTTCTCGTAGAAGAGAAACAATTGAAACTTATCTAATCCTCACAGATTCATACATTCCAGCATGTAAATGCGTTCATAACATAAGAACAAGATATAACAGAGAATTGCAATTTAACAGAAAACCTACCATTCATTCATTGAGATAGACACAGTAACAACAACACCAAACATTTGGATCAATGCCTCTCTGTTATATTCATTCAAATGATATGTACATGGGATCATACAATGCTCTTTAACGGCTCTCAGCAATTCTTAACAACAACAACAACAACAACTCTCAGCGGCCTCATTTGTGCATATAATACATTTATTTATACAAAATGAGCTCATAGAGCTTTTCCTTCCGACTACCTTAGTGTTATCTATCAAATTAAAAGATTTCAACTACTAAGTCTTATTACAATAAATGTTCGAGATAGACAGATAAGAGAAAATGCTTTGAATCTGTACTGCAATCTAGAGACTAGTACATTAAAGAAAATACAATCCCCATTGATCTCATGTGATGGTTCAACTCCTAAACATTCAATATGTTCTTTAATTTCAATCTTTTCAAATATTACATGACATGCCATCTTTAAATTTCAAAACTCACTTCAAAATGTGCATTAGGGTGTTGAGTTGTCTTCCACTTGCACTTTGATGACGATGCTCCTGCATCATACTCCTCTAGAAAAAAATTCATGGACTCCTGTCCATGAGCTCCTACATTGACTTTCCATGCTTCTGAATATCTGCTTCATTTACCCAACTGGCATCCTCTATTGGGTGTCCTTTCCAGTTTACCAAATACTCAAAATAAGTCTTCCTTCGGGTCTTCTTACTAGTCCTCTGATCTATGATCTTCTCCATTCGTGAATTTTCTACTATAGGCATCTTCTTCTCCCACTAGATCTCTGTATGATCTTCTAATCCTTTTGTGTCATATTCCATGTAAGGATACAAGTATGAAATGTTGAATATGGGCGATATATCCACACCCTCTGGTAGCTCTATCTCATAAGCATTTTCCTCAAATTTCCTTAGGATCTTTCACTGTCCTATCTTCTTCAATTTTAATTTGTTTTATGTTCCCCTTGGGAACCTTTCCTTCCTAGGATGTGCTAGAATTTTATCTCCCATTTCAAATTGAATTTCTCTTCTATGTTGATCAACTCTGCGCTTATATTATCTACTGTTGTTCTGCAACTACTCTTTGATCTAATTATGAAGCTTCTGCATTTTTGTAGCAAAGTCTTCTGCTCCAGTTCTTATGAATCCATTCTTCTCTAGATCTCTTAACTCTGATACTCCTCTTAGATTCATCCCATATACTATTTGGAATGGACTCTTCCCTATACTTCTATTTGGTGATTCATTGTATGCAAACTTTGCTTGTGACAAAATTTGATCCCACTGGCTATGATGTTCAATGAATAGACTCCTCAACAAATTTCCTAAACTCTGATTTACTACCTCAGTCTGTCCATCTGTTTGAGGGTGATATGATGAACTGAAGGACAATTATGTCCCCAACTTCTTCCACAATTTCCTATAGAAATGACCAACAAATTTAGTGTCTCTGTCTGAGACAATACTCTTGGGCAACCCATGAAGTCTCACAATTTCCTTGAAAAACAAATTTGCAATATGTGTTGCATCATTATTTTTCTAGCATGGGATAAAGTGTTCCATATTTGAGAATCTATCAACTACCACAAATATGGAATCACTTCCTCTTTGTGTCCTTGGCAATCCCAATACAAAATCCATTCTTATTGCATCCCAAGGCCTATCTAGAATAGGCAATGGCTAATACAATCCAATGTTTTGTTTCTTTCCTTTTGCATACTGGAAAATCTTACATTTTTCCACAAATTTCTTCACCTATTCCCTCATACCTAGCCAATAGTATAAACTTTTCAACTGCACAAATGTCTTGTCATGGCCAAAATGTCTTACTAGACCTCCACTATGTTTTTACTTTAGCAGATTCTCTCTCATCAAGCATTTTGGTATGCACAACTGACAACCTTTAAACAACAATCCATCTTGAATAAGATACTCTGTCCACTGGCTTCTGTCTCTGAGCATAGGATTTGCACATGCTTCATATGCCTTTTTAAAATATGGATCATCAAAGTACATCTCCTTAAGGTGTTCAAACCCTAAGGTTTTGACTTGAAATTCCTGTAGAATCAAACATCTCTTGCTCATTGCATCATCAAATTTGTTAGCATTACCATAAATATTTTTAATGACAAAAGTGAAATTGTGCATAAACTATATCCACTTAACATGTCTTTGATTCAACTTCTCTTGTCTGGTTATGAATTGTAAAGCCTGATTATTACTATACAAAACAAATTCTTTTGGAACAAGGCAGTGCCTCCATTTCTTCAAGGCTTGAATTATTGCATAAAATTATTTATCATATGTGGAGTACTTTCTCTTAGTGTCATGCAACTTCTCACTAAAATATGCAACATGTTTATTGTCTTGGCTTAAGACTGCTCCAATTGCAACTCCACTAGCATCACATCTTACTTGAAATGTTTTCCCGAAATCTGGCAAGACAAGAATCAGTCGTTTTGTTATCTTCTCCTTTAATATCCTAAAAATTTTCTCAGCTTCTTCTGTCCACTTAAAATACTTGTGTATCTTCTTCACTATATCTAATATTGGTGCACAAATGCCACTGAAATTTCTAATGAACTTCCGATAGAAACTTGCTAATCCATGGAAGCTTCTCACCTAGAATATGCTTCTTGGCGATGACCATTCTTTGATTGCTCTCACCTTCTCTGGATCCATCTTCAATTCATTTGAAGAGATTACAAAACCCAAGTAAATGAGTTATGTTTTCATAAAAGAGGATTTCTTTAGATTTATCAACAACTTCTCCTGTTGCAATCTTCTCATTACTAATGTTAAGTGTCACAAATGCTCTTCTTCAGTTTCACTGAAGACTGGTATATCATCCAGATATAGAATCACAAACTTACCAATAAAATCTTTCAATACCTCATTCATCAACCTCATAAAAGTACTTGGGGCATTTTTTAAGCCAAATGGCATAACAAGCCACTCATACAACCCTTCATTTGTTTTGAAGGGTTTTTTCCACTCATCACCTTCTCTCATCCTTATCTGGTGATATCCGCTTTTCAGATCTATCTTTGAAAAATAATATGCTCCACTCAACAATACATTAAGTCATCCATCCTTGGTAAAGGAAATTTGTACCTTATGGTGATTTTTTTTATGGCTCTTGAGTCTGTACACATTCTCCATCCTGCATCCTTCTTCAGACTCAACACAGTTGGTATTGTGCATGGACTCAAGCTTTCTCTAACCAAACCCTTGTCCATCGAATTCTAGACTTGTTTATTTACCTCCTCATTCTCTTGATTTGTCAATCTGTACATTTCTTTATTCGACAGACTCACTCCTAGTATGAGATCAATGTGATGGTTGATACTCCTGATGGGTGGCAATGAGATAGGTAACTCATCCACTACTATGTCAGCAAAATTCTCTAACATCTCCTAAATTTCTTCAGGAAGATCATCCATAGAAGTAATTGTAAGGATGACTCTGGGATTTCTCACTACAACAAATTGCATCTCCTTTTCCTTCTTAACTTCACTCAGGAGTTCCTTACCACTCATGAGAAGTATACTTGTGTTGGCTTCTTCCTTTACCTTCTTATCCTCTATTGGTAGTAGCATGTGTGTCCTATCATTTTTCTCCAAGTTATAAGTATTTTTTCTCCCATCATTAATGAAATTTCTATCATACCGCCATGGTCTCCCCAACAAAAAATGACATACATCCATGGGAATCACATCACACAAAATCTCATCTCTATATCCTCCTATCTTAAATTCAACTAGGCATTGTTTAGTTACCATTACCTGATGTCCTTTCTACAACCATGAGACTCTATATGAACTCGGATGTGCAGTTGTCTCTAGCTCAAATTTCTCCAACATCTATGTGGATACTAAGTTATCATTGCTCCCATTGTCAATTATCACCTTGCATACCCTATCTTTAGTCTTGCAAGAAGTTCTAAACAAACTATTTCTCTACACTAGTTTTTCAACCTCTGGCTCTGGCTTCAAGAGAACCTTGAAGTATTGTCCATCTCGTAGTTCCTCTGCGCAGTTCCTAGTCTATATACCAGTTTGATGGGATTCCCTCTAATGTGTGTACAAAATGGTGAGGCCATTCCTCTGGGGGTTTCATTTTCCATAGTGCTTTGCACTTCTCCAAGTGGTTCGTTGGTTCCTCCTGTCCATCATCTTTCTATTGCTGGTTACTTCTTTGTTCCACATCGAACCTAATGTGCAATAACTGCTTACATTGGTACCAATCCTTGATTGTTTCTTTGTGTGCTCCCCACCATCTTGTAGGTGTAGCCTTAAGTGCGATGTTGAGAGCTAAAAATATTTGATTGTTTGATACTTCGTCCTCATATCTTGTTAGGAATTCTTCCAAGTTGTTGATTCCATGGAAACTTGGAGGTTCTCTGACTTCTGTCCCAACCCACCTTACTGCACGGTCTATTCGGGCACATCTTATGGTTGAGACCTCATGTAGGAGCTGCTTCCAATTCTATAGACTAGTGTCTGAGTCAGAAGCACATGATGTGATAGTTCTCTAGCTAAGTACGCCATCGACAGTTGGATTAATGTAATCTTCGCTGCACGTGGTGGTATGGTATAGCTGGTTAATTTCTTCCAGGTCTAGAAATGTTGGTTCCACAAATATTTCGGCTTCTGATGGGTCTAGGGGTGCGATAACCCTGTATTCGTCTGACTCAAATGTCATCTTCCTGGTCTTTAGGTTTATTATCACCTGATTGTCAAACGCCCAATCCAATCCCAACAATGTTGGATATGGTGTTGTGCCATCCATGATTTCGATCACTTTGAAGTCTTCCTTAGTGCGCACTCTGTCCAGATCTATTGTCACTCCTTTCAGCCTCCCTATTGGTAGAACTCTGTGTTGGTTTGCTAACTTTAGTTGGACTGGTAAGTATCCTAAGGTAGGTTCTCCCATGCATTTTCATGTATTTTTGGGAAATACATTCACTTCAAATCCCAGATCTAATATCACATCGCCCATGTTAAAATATCCAATGTTGGCATTCAATCTAAAATCTCAGTTGGTTCTCCTTCTGACATGGAGTTGATTGACTATCCTTTGTTATAAATTTACCTCAGAGTTTGTGGTACATCTATCTAACATATTATGTAATACTATAGCAGATGATGGATCCTTAAATAATTAAATACAGGATTGCATGAAAGTTTTAATACAACTTACCTGGTTTCTTGGGTGGACTTCACTAGTATGGTCCAATGTTGACGACATTTCATACGTTGGGACGTCTTGGGTATGATGCGTGGTAGATGTAGATGCAACATTCTTCTTGAGAAATTATTGCCTGGCCTCCTTAAAGGTCTCCTTCTCCCTTTTTGCATCAAATCGCTTGGGTGGCTCAATATTTTTTGTTTTAGCTGTATTGGTTCCTGTTTAGCTACATCATCTCGTGTTTTAGAACCATCGCATGTCACTATGCTGATTTTCTTTCCATATTCTCTAGCTTCTGTAGAAATCCATTGTATGGTCTGATTGTTCTAATTTTGTTTCTCCTGTATCTTCCCCAACAATGTTGTGCAATCCTTAGTGTTGTGATCTGTTGCGCGTCAATACATACATGTCATAGGTGGTAGAGGGAATTCTCTTGCATAGTTCCCTGTTTGTTGGCAGTTATGGCACACTACTAGAACTCTTCCACGTCGAAAGCCTCCTCTACCTTGTCCTCCCCCTCTGTATCCAACACGATCTTCACGCGGTGTATTGTATTGAGTTCCCTGATTATACTGCGTGAGGTTATACTGGGACTGCGCGTTGTTATATTACAGTTGTGCGTTGTTATACTACTACGACACAGTATTATACTACAGTGGTGCCTAATTAAATTGAGGTGCATCTTTTCCTGTCATCATTTCGGCTTGCACCCTATATGTGTCTGACGTCCTTTCCCACATCAAATCCATGGTTCCGCAGTCTTTGTCATTGTGGCCTACTGACTTGCAAAAAGTGCAGTATGCGTTCTTTGGTATTGTTTGGTATTTCTGCATCATAGGACATTGATATGGATAATTCTCGTGCATCTTGCAAATTTCACACCAGGGTCCTCTTGTCAGCAATGGATTTGGCATCCCTGTTTCCATATACTATGTGAATTTTGGACATTCGTTCTTATGGTGTCCTTCTGTTCTACATGTGGTACACCAAACAATTTTGCGCTTGTTCTTGCCCTTATTCTGATTCAGTTGGAAGGTAATATTTTTCAAATCCTCCTTCAACGCCTCTATAGATGGATCTGTCTTGTGGTATTGATTCTCCTCCATTTGCAAGGCTTCCTGCAGAGCCTCTGCTTGAGATTGGAATTTCTATTGTCTGAGTGGGTATTTCAGGTGTGGTAACAAAGAATTCACAAATAGATGCCTATGCTGCATGTAAGTCATGACATACCTCAATTTCCCTTTCAGACGTTTAAATCAATGGTCAATTTCCCAAACATATTCTCCTGGTGATCCAGGTGGATATCTATGGCCACCCACCTTTTCCAGCTCGCACAAAACAACTTTCTAGCAATTTTGGTAATTTACTATTTTTAGCAGTTTTTTGGGTCTTGAACTTCCGGAGCCATTATGAGGCTCTAAACGACGTTTTTTTGGGTATCTAAAGATCGAAAAATTTCCTCATGAAGTTATATTAAATAGTTGTAGTCCTCGGATAGATCTTTCCAATGGGCTATCATGCACCTAAAACGAAGATCGTATGCAAAAGTTACGACCCCGAGAAGTTGATGTACTAACTTACCCAAATGGGGCCCACATGACTTTTGGTGCTTCATCTCCTAGGGTTATGTTTTTGGATGTCTAGGGTTTTTGAAACTCCTGTTTATTGTAAAAAGGCCTTCAGAGCCTCATTGTAATCATCTTCTTGCGAATGAGAGTAGTCGTCACATCTCTTCTCAAAGATAAGTCGCCACCATTCCAGCAAGCTTGTTTTCTACTGCATTTTACAGTTTCAACTTATTTCCTTATTGAATAGAAAACCAGTTTTATTGTATCTCTGTTATTCCATGTTAAGCATATGTTAATAATCTATAGTCATTTCGTTCTGCTCATAAAATCTGGATCACCTAGTTTCTGTCGGATTTCTATCATCTCGTTCATGTATTGATCCTCTGAGCTCAGCTTTTGGAACTCATTAATCAATAATTTATTAATGTTTGTTAGTGTCCTTGTCGTCCCAGGTGCACTATTTACGTCTAGACTCATGTACTAGTCTAGTGCGTGATCTCTGAGCATGATATCTAGTTGTGCAAGTTTAGTGTCCTCGTCTGTGATATTTTTTGCTTCCTAGGTCTTTTCACAAATGAACAAGTGTTTCTCGAGGTCTTTTGCTGCATCTCCTCGAAATTATGATAACCAAATAGTGGGATCATGTCCTTCCATATTGAATGATGAACTGCTACCTCTGCGCGATGTAGATACTTGACTAATGCTTCCTGAACTAGATCCCCCAGTTGTTGTTCCTTGTGTAGATGTGCTTCCTATTGTCTTCCTTCTCCCGAAATTTGGTTTTCAAAATGTTGATGTTCTTTTTGGTGTGTCGGTCACACATGGGTTTATGGGTTCCACACTGACATTAATATGGATGGGATTGCTACCTTCTATTCCCTCTCTTGGACCTCTCGTCTTCCTCTCATATGTTGTGTGTAGGATTTCCTCAATCTACTACACAGCCCAAATATCCTCTACCTCCTCTTCATCACTTGTCGAGCCTTCCCTCACGACTATGGCTTTGTTCTTCGTGTTCACCTTGTATTGGTAGGGTACTCCACTGCGCGTCTTTTCAGTTGTTGCCATGATCCGCTTAATCTGGTCGTCGTCCATCATGATTGGGTCCAAGGATTCCTCCTTCTTTCCTTTATCCCGTTCTCCTTCTATTTTTCCCTTTTCTATTAATGCTTCCCCCCTTCCCCCATGCAGGCAAGGAAGTTTAGTTGTCTGATTCCATTATCATTACACCTTTGTTATGGAGAAATATGTTAATAGAAGTGTACAACTATCTAATATACCTTCCTCGAGGCCCACATAGAAACTCTTTCTCTATTGCACTATACGACTTCACGATATCTACTGCAAATTCTGTTATAAAGCCTGCTACAATACTGTAGAGACAAAAATCTACTATGGGAGTGAATTTGTTATTCACCTGCTGTAACTACGCGATCTGAACTGAGGTCCACTCTAAATTTTGGATCCAATTCGTTGTGTGGTTGTCCTTCAACCTCAATATCCACTCCTGTAATAAGTGTGGAAAATCACAAAAAAAACTTCATGCAGATCAGTAAACACATACTTATCAATATATTTGCACGGTGTTACTCTGGGGTTTCTGTTATCTTTTTGCGCAAAATCTAGCTCCTTTGTCTTCATCCAACATTCCATCTTTGCTTTTGTGGGATTCAACGGTCTCAACATCCCCTTCTAGCGGTGCATTCTCTCACCTTCTTGTTGTTCGATTCAGTCTTCTTTTGACATGCCTTCTGCAGATCTTACATTCTCTTAGTTTTTCAACAGATCCCACATTATTTTAATAGCTCTTCAACAGATCTCATCCACTCAATCCTATGTTGTTCCAACCAGAAACAAAACTATTTGTTGGTTGCTTATCTAAGTTATACCTTTAACATGATTGACCCAGGTTCAGGTCTATTAGGGATGCAACAAATCCTATAAAACTATCGGCACTTCGGGTAAACCAGAAGGCAACACAGTACACAGAGTGCATTGCACAGTCTCACCCGAGATAGTTCTATGGGTGGCTGCAACGCTCAGGTGCTTGTAGCCTAGGAATGAGTGGGGATATGGGATTGTACTATGTGATCTTCAGTCCATTACTATATCATTCATCTATCTTAGTTATTTTTTCGTTCTTTATTCATGCATGTAAATCAACAGATCTAACTACTTTATCAAAACATTCCTCTAATATCTAACCATTGACAACAAATACATAAACAATAATCATTCCACATAACACATGA
>SNQJ01S0000131.1:387651-407380 GCA_010110895.2 Picea sitchensis
TTATTCATCATGGAAGTAATCAAAGACCAGCCATGCTTATTACAAGACAAAATCTAGCATACTCAATACAAAGATATTGCATTTATATATAGTTTGATAGTGCATGTATATATAGTTTCTCAAGAGCATTCTTAGGGTTTTATCATGGAAGTAATCAAAGACCAGCCATGCTTATTACAAGACAAAATCTAGCATACTCAATACAAAGATATTGCATTTATATATAGTTTTAGGGTTTTATCATGGAAGTAATCAAAGACCAGCCATGCTTATTACAAGACAAAATCTAGCATACTCAATACAAAGATATTGCATTTATATATAGTTTGATAGTGCATGTATATATAGTTTCTCAAGAGCATTCTTAGGGTTTTATGTTAATAATGGTTCACCATTATATTTATTATTCACCAACTAGTTAGTCGGTCTCATTCTATGAGTATGTTTTATTATATTAAATAATAAATTCACACTAATAATTTAGTGGGGTCACGTTAGATTAATTATTTTTTTTAGGTACCTAACATTACACCAATTTTCTTCAGTTGTACATTATATTCCATCTCTTTCACATATTTCATCGTCAAAACAAGAGTTTACATCGTGTGATATTATATGTTAAGCAATGTAGTCAACTAGTACCAAGCACAAGCATCTATTTATCCTAGTGATTTTCGGACATGGGGTCCATCTTTTTTCTTACAAAATCTATATTGACTATGGTTTCTCCTTTGGTTCCATGTTGTCATTGTGTTATTATGATATCTAAACATTATTTTTACTCCTCTAGTGTATCTCTATATTGGGTGTTTTTCTAGTTCCATGTTGGTCCATAGTAAGTCTGTTGATGCTCATGTTCTTGCCTTGATTACTATTATTTCTCTTGGTCATGTGGGTGGAAACGTACAACAACCTTAGCTATTGGTTCTTTTTTTTTTCACTACTACAATATAGGGTTCCAACATCACATTGTAGTGCAATTTGTTTGTGAAAAAAATCAAATTTATATGATGCAAATGTGACGCATATAGGGACATTGCCATTCGCATTGTCGAATGTTTTTTTTGTCATCAATTTTTTTTACATGTGCTACTTAAAACATTATCTTAGCGATGAAAATTATGATGTGTGAGTTTTTGTGTTTAATTTGCATCCTAGTTGTGTTGATATTTTATGAAAAGCATAATTTGAGAGTCATGTTTATGTGTAGTTGCATCAAAAACATGTTTTTTTTGTTGCTTTGGAGTCATTATGCATCACATTAGTGTCATTATGAGTCATGTTAGTGTTGTTCTAGTGACATTTTAGTATATTGGCATCAAAATACGAAACTCTTGCATCATATTTGTGTCTTTCTAGAGTCATATTACCTTATTTTGCATCATTTAGTGTCATTTTTGTGGCACTATTTATTTAGTGTCGTCATTGTGTCATATTTAAATCATTTTGCATTGTATTAACACAACAATCACACCATTTTCTTGCATCAAAATTATAATATTAATTATTTATTTATTTTTTTTAATTTAATTATTTTGATTTAATTAATTAATATTATTATTATTGTTTTAACTATTATTAATTATTTGATTAATTTGATTATTTTTTAATAATTAAATATTTATAATATTTAAATATTGATCTCGCTAATGAATGTCATAAACATAAACCATGTATTTATAAATGCACTATTCCACTAATGTTGAGTCAATTTCACACCATGATGTAACATCCCGCTCTTGCACGCACCTAATGAGACTGATTCCTTAAGGACACTTGCATGCAAGTGATCTAGTTCATTATATGATTGTCTACTTCGCTTATGGATTCTGATAATGAGATTGTTGATTATGATGTTTGATGCGTCCCCCCTTCTCTCCTAGTAGTTGCGCGACCTCCCGATCAAGGATCTTCAAATTTATGAGACGAATTGGCTCCTCGAGCCTCTGCTAGACACTGGAATCAGTTTACACATGCCCTTGTTTGTTACCACACAGGTTCAAATTACCTACACAGTCATTCTCTAGGGCTTCTGGTAGCACTGAGTGGCGAGCGCTAGCTCCTCCGCTAGGCTCTTCTTCAATATGAACACACGTTATAACCTCATGTCATCCCTTTTCGCGACTTCGAGCTTTGGCTATTTTGGCAACAACTGCAACCCTTTTCCCCGAACTCCAAACCACGAACTTACCCAACAAGATCTATGGTTCTCTTCTCTCCAACAACCAACGACTGTGATTTGTTTCAGGACTTCGGCGTTCGGGAGTTCTGGACATCTTAACACTCTTTTTCAGCGAAGTACTTCATACCCGAAGTGACAAATCAAGTGTCACATGCTCCTCTTGGTCGATGGTTGAGATTCGTCCTTTACCCTGCTTCAGACTACTCACAGTCAATGCTCCTCAGCGTTCTTTCTTTCGGAGTATCAATCCTCCGAAGTGAATCTCCACTCTCCACATGTCCCTCCGTCTATCAACGGTTCCTGTTGACTTTGACCTTCGAGAGTTTTGGCCTTCGGGACTTTACTCTTCAGTTTCTCCCGAAGCGTCCTATCACCGAAGTGATGGATCTCACGCCATGTGTCCACCTAATTTGGTGACTGAAATTTTCCTTCTGTGATCTAACGACACGCGTCCACCTCACGTCAATGACCACGATCTCTTTCGCTAGTCCGACCTTCGGGATTTTTGGTTACTCCACCTTGCCTTTCCTCCGAAAGTCTCTTCCTCCGAAGTTTGTTGATCTCTGCCATGTATCCTCGCTGCAAGCAACAGATAGGATTACTTCACGGCTTGAGGACTTTAGCAATCCCCGTTTTTCAAACACTTCAAAACCTCTGAACCAAGAAGTGTTAAAGGACTCCACAACTAACCTCCGTGCAAATATCCTAAATCTGACGGTCTGGAACGATCTCACTTCCTCCTGAACAGATCTTGCTCGTTAATTTGTGAAATCTTAAAGGGATCTTCCTTGTTGAAGGATTCTCCCCCGCTATCTCTTCTGAGCTTGTTCCTCCTTCGAACTTTTACTCCTTAGAGCATTTTCTTCGACACTTAGTCGAAATTTACCCTGTCCACGCCTTGCAACAGTTCTTCCTCCACAACTTAGCTTCTTTGTGGACGATTTTGCACCCCTTGCACTAGTTCTTACACTCTTCTGCAAATACTCTTAAGTTACTCTTCCTAAGATTTTGAGTCAAAAGACTATGTCAACGCACTCATTCCTTACAAAGCTCCAAGTTATCTCTTCTAAGCTCCTGAGTCAAAATAGACTATGTTAACGCACACCTTGCGGACACTTATGCACTCTTTGCAAAAAAAAGCTTCACATTATCTCTTCTGAGCTTCTGAGTGGAAATAGAATTTGTCAACGCACACCTTGCAGACACTATGCACTCCTTGCACTTGCTCGTAGAAGAGAAACAATTAAAACTTATCTAATCCTCATAGATTCATACATTCAAGCATGTAAATGCATTCATAACATAAGAACAAGAAATAACAAATAATTGCAATTTAACAGAAAGCCTACCATTCATTCATTGAGATAGACACAGTAACAACAACACCAAACATTTGGATCAATGCTTCTATGTTATATTCATTCAAATGATATGCACATGGGATCATACAATGCTCTTCAACGACTCTCAACAACTCTTAACAACAACAACAACAACTCTCAACGGCCTCATATGTGCATACAATACATTTATTTATACAAAATGAGCTCATAGAGCTTTTCCTTCCGACTACTTTAGTGTTATCTATCAAATTAAAAGCTTTCAACTACTAAGTCTTATTACAATAAATATTCAAGACAGACAGATAAGAGAAAATGCTTTGAATCTGTACTGCAATCTAGTACATTAAATAAAATACAATCCCCATTGATCTCATGCGATGGTTCAACTCTTAAACATTCAAGATGTTCTTTAATTTTAGTCTTTTCAGATATTACGTGACATGCCATCTTTAAATTTCAAAAATCACTTCAAAATGTGCGTTAGGGCATTGAGTTGTCTTCCACTTGCACTTTGATGATGATGCTCCTGCATCATACTCCTCTGGACAAAAATTCATGGACTCCTATCCATGAGCTCCTGCACTGACTTTCCATGCTTCTGAATATCTGCTTCATTTACCCAACTGGCATCCTCTATTGGGTGTCCTTACTAGTTTACCAAATACTCAAAATAAGTCTTCCTTCGGGTCTTCTTACCATTCCTCTGATCTATGATCTTCTCCATCCGCAAATTTTCTACTATAGGCATCTGCTTCTCCCACTGGATCTCTTTATGATCTTCTGATCCTTTTGTGTCATATTCCCTGTAAGGATACAGGTATGAAATGTTGAATATGGGTGATATATCCACATCCTCTGGTAGCTCTATCTCATAAGCATTTTCCTCAAATTTCCTTAGGATCTTTCATTGTCCTATCTTCTTCAATTTCAATTTGTTTTACGTTCCCCTTGGGAACCTTTCCTTCCTAGGATGAGCTAGAATTTTATCTCCCATTTCAAATTGACTTTCTCTTCTATGTTGATCAACTCTGTGTTTATATTATCTACTATTGTTCTGCAACTACTCTTTGATCTAATTATGAAGCTTCTGCATTTCTGCAGCTTAGTCTTCTGCTCTAGAGCTTATGAATCCATTCTTCTCTAGATCTCTTAACTCTGATACTCCTCTTAGATTCATCCCATATACTATTTGGAATGGACTCTTCCCTGTACTCCTTTTTGTTGAGTCATTGTATGCAAACTCTACTTGTGACAAAATTTGATCCCATTGGCTATGATGTTCAATGAACAAACTCCTCAACAAATTTCCTAAACTTTGATTTACTACCTCAGTCTGTCCATATGTTTGAGGGTGATATGATGAACTGAAGGATAGTTATGTCCCCAGCTTCTTCCACAATTTCCTCTAGAAATGACCAACAAATTTAGTGTCTCTATTTGAGACAATACTCTTGGGCAACCCATGAAGTCTCACAAAAACAAATTTGCAATATGTGTTGCATCATTATTTTTCTAGCATGGGATAAAGTGTTCCATATTTGAGAATCTATCAACTACCACAAATATGGAATCACTTCCTCTTTGTGTCCTTGGCAATCCCAATACAAAATCCATTATTATTGCATCCCAAGGCCTATCTGGAATAAGCAATGGCTAATACAATCCAATGTTCTATTTCTTTCCTTTTGCATACTGGAAAATCTTACATTTTCCCACAAATTTCTTCACCTATTCCCTCATACCTAGCCAATAGTATGAACTTTTCAACTTCACAAATGTCTTGTCATGGCCAAAATGTCTTGTTAGACCTCCACTATGTTTTTCCTTCAGCAGATTCTCTCTCATCGAGCATTTTGGTATGCACAACTGGCAACCTTTAAACAACAATCCATCTTGAATAAGATACTATGTCCACTGGCTTTTGTCTCTGAGCACAGGATTTTCACATGCTTCATATGCCTTTTTAAAATATGGATCATCATAGTACATCTCCTTAAGGTGTTCAAACCCTAAGGTTTTGACTTGAAATTCCTGCAGAATCAGACATCTCCTGCTCAATGCATCAACAAATTTGTTAGCATTACCATAAATATTTTTAATGAAAAAAGTGAAATTGTGCATAAACTATATCCACTTAGCATGTCTTTGATTCGACTTCTCTTGTCTGGTTATGAATTGTAAAGCCTGGTTATCACTATACAAAACAAATTCTTTTGGAATAAGGTAGTGCCTCCATTTCTTCAAGGCTTGAATTATTGCATAAAATTATTTATCATATGTGGACTACTTTCTCTTAGTGTCATTCAACTTCCCACTGAAATATGCAATAGGTTTATTGTCTTGGCTTAAGACTGCTCCAATTGCAACTCCACTAGCATCACATCTTACTTGAAATGTTTTCCCGAAATCTGGCAAGACCAGAATCGGTTGTTCTATTATCTTCTCCTTTAATATCCTAAAATTTTTCTTAGTTTCTTCTGTCCACTTAAAAGACTTGTGTATCTTCTTCACCATATCTAATATTGGTGCACAAATGCCACTGAAATTTCTAATGAACTTCTGATAGAAACTTGTTAATCCATGGAAGCTTCTCACCTAGAATATGCTTCTTAGCGATGACCATTCTATGATTGCTCTCACCTTCTCTGGATCCATCTTCAATTCATTTGAAGAGATTACAAAGCCCAAGTAAATAAGTTGTGTTTTCATAAAAGAGGATTTCTTCAGATTTATCAACAACTTCTCCTACTACAATCTTCTCATTACTAATATTAAGTGTCGCAAATGCTCTTCTGCGGTTTTACTGAAGACTAGTATATCATCCAGATATAGAATCACAAACTTACCAATAAAATCTTTCAATACCTCATTCATCAACCTCATAAAAGTACTTGGGGCATTTTTTAAGCCAAATGGCATAACAAGCCACTCATACAACCCTTCATTTGTTTTGAAGGTTTTTTTCCACTCGTCACCTTCTCTCATCCTTATCTGGTGATATCCACTTTTCAGATCTATCTTTGAAAAATAATATGCTCCACTCAAACAATACATTAAGTCATCCATCCTTGGTAAAGGAAATTTGCACCTTATGGTGATTTTTTTTACGGCTCTTGAGTCTGTACACATTCTCCATCCTCCATCCTTCTTCAGACTCAACACAGTTGGTACTGCGCATGGACTCAAGCTTTCTCTAACCAAACCCTTGTCCATCAAATTCTGGACTTGTTTCTTTACCTTCTCATTCTCTTGAGGTGTCAATATGTACGTTGATTTGTTCGACAGACTCACTCCTGGTATGAGATCAATGTGATGGCTGATACTCCTGATGGGTGGAAATGAGATAGGTAACTCATCCACTGCTATGTCAGCAAAATTCTCTAACAACTCCTAAATTTCTTCAGGAAGATCATCCATAGAATTAATTGTAAGGATGACTCTAGGATTCCTCACTACAACAAACTGTATCTCCTTTTCCTTCTTAACTTCACTCAGGATTTCCTTCCCACTCATGAGAAGTATACTTGTGTTGGCTTCTTCCTTCACCTTCTTATCCTCTATTGGTAGTAGCATGTGTGTCCTACCATTTTTCTCCAAGGTATAAGTATTTTTTCTCCCATCATGAATGAAATTCCTGTCATACTGCCATGGTCTCCCCAAAAAAACATGGCATACATCCATGGGAATCACATCACACAAAATCTCATCTCTATATCCTCCTATCTTAAATTCAACTAGGCATTGTTTAGTTACCATTACCTGGTGTCCTTTCTACAACCATGAGACTCTATACGAACTCAGATGTGCAGTTGTCTCCAGCTCCAATTTCTCCACCATCTCTGTGGATACTAATTTATCAGTGCTCCCATTGTCAATTATCACCTTGCATACCCTATCTTTAGTCTTGCAAGAAGTTCTGAACAAACTATTCCTCTGCACTGGTTTTTCAACCTCTGGCTCTGGCTTCAAGAGAACCTTGAAGTATTGTCCAGCTCATAGTTCCTCTGCACAGTTCCTGGTCTATATACCAGTTTGTTGGGATTCCCTCCAATGTGTGTACAAAATGGTGAGGTCATTCCTCTAGGGGTGTCATTTTCCATAGTTCTCTGCACTTCTCCAAGTGGTCCACTGGTTCCTCCTGTCCATCATCTTTTTATTGCTGGTTACTTCTTTATTCTGCATCGAACCTAATGTGCAATAACTGCTTACATTGGTACCAATCCTTGATTGTTTCTTTGTGTGCTCCCCACCATCTTGTAGGTGTAGCCTTAAGTGCAATGTCAAGAGATAAATATATTTGATTGTATGATACTTCATCCTCATATCTTGTTAGGAATTCTTCCAAGTTGTTGATTCCATGGAAACTTGGAGGTTCTCTGACTTCTGTCCCAACCCACCTTACTACGCGGTCTATTTGGACACATCTTCTGGTTGATACCTCATGTACGAGATGCTTCCAATTCTACAGACTAGTGTCTGAGTCAGAAGCACATGATGTGATACTTCTCCAGCTAAGTACACCATCGACAGTTGGATTAATTTAATCTTCGCTGCGCGCGGTGGTCTGGTACAACTGGTTAATTTCTTCCAGGTCTAGAAATGTTGGTTCCACAAATATTTCGGCTTCTGATGGGTCTAGGGGCGCGATAACCCTGTATTCGTCTGACTCAAATGTCATCTTCCAATGTTGACGACATTTCATACATTGGGATGTCTTGGGTATGATGCATGGTAGATGTAGATGCAACATTCTTCTTGAGAAATTATTGCCTAGCCTCCTTAAAGGTCTCATTCTCCCTTTTTGCATCAAACCGCTTGGGTGGCTCGGTATTTTTATTTTTAGCTGTATTGGTTCTTGTTTAGCTGCATCATCTCCTATTTTAGCACCTCCACATGTACTATGTTGATTTTCTTGCCATATTCTCTAGCTTTTGTAGAAATCCATTATATGGTTTGATTGTTCTGATTTCGTTTCTCCTGTATCTTCCCCAACATTGTTGTGCAATCCTTAGTGTTGTGATCTATTGTGTGACAATACATACATGTCGTAGGTGGTAGAGTGCATTCTCTTGCATAGTTCCCTAGTTGTTAGCAGTTATGGCACACTACTAGAACTCTTCCACGTCCAAAGCCTCCTCTGCCTCGTCCTCCCCCTTTGTACCCAGCACGATCTTCGCGCGGTGTATTGTATTGAGTTCCCTGATTATACTGCATGAGGTTATACTGGGACTGCGCATTGTTATATTGTGGTTGTGCATTGTTATACTGTTGCGACACAGTATTATACTGCGGTGGTGCCTAATTAAATTGAAGTGCATCTTTCCCTATCATCATTTCGGCTTGCACCCTATATGTGTTTGACATCCTTTCCCACATCAAATCCATGGTTCTGCAGTCTTTTTCATTGTGGCCTACTGACTTGCAAAAAGTGCAATATGCGTTCTTTGGTATTGTCTAGTATTTTTGCATCATAGGACAATGATATGGATAATTCCCGTGCGTCTTGCAAATTTCACACCAGGGTCCTCCTGTCGGCAATGGATTTGGCATCCCTGTTGCCATATACTGTGTGAATTTTGGACATTCATTCTTATGGTGCCCTTCTGTTCTACATGTGGTACACCAAACAATTTTGCACGTGTCCTTGCCCTTATTCTGATTCAGTTGGAAGGTAAGATTCTTCAAATCCTCCTTCAACTCCTCTATAGTTGGATCTGTCTTGTGGTATTGATTCTCCTTCATTTGCAAGGCTTCCTGCAGAGCCTCTGCTTGAGATTGGAATTTCTATTGTTTGTGTGGGTATTTCAGGTGTGGTAACAAAAAATTCACAAACAGATGCCTATGCTGCATGTAAGTCATGACATACCTCAATTTCCCTTTCAAACGTTTAAATCACTAGTCAATTTCCTAGACAGATTCTCCTGGTGATCCAGGTGGATATCGGTGGCCACCCACCTTTTCCAGCTGGCTCAAAACAACTTTTTGGCAATTTTGGTAATCTACTATTTTAAGTAGTTTTTCGGGTCTTGAACTTCTGGAGCCGTTTTAAGGCTCTAAACAACGTTTTTTTGGGTATCTACTGATTGAAAAATTTCCTCATGAAATTTTATTCAATAGTTGTAGTCCTTAGATAGATCTTTCCAATGGGCTATCATGTACCTAAAACGAAGATCGTATGCAAAAGTTACGACCCCGGGAAGTTGATGTACTAACTTACCCAAACGGGGCCCACATGACTTTTGGGACTTCATCTCCTAGGGTTATGTTTTTGGATGTCTAGGGTTTTTGAAACTCCTGTTTATTGTAAAAAGGCCTTCAGAGCCTCATTGTAATCATCTTCTTGTGAATGAGAGCATTCGTCACATCTCTTCTCAAAGATAAGTCGCCACCATTCCAGCAAGCTTGTTTTCTGCTACATTTTACAGTTTCAACTTATTTCCTTATTGAATAGAAAACTAGTTTTACTATATCTCTGTTATTCTGTGTTAAGCATATGTTAATAATCTATAGTGATTTCATTCTGCTCATAAAATTTGGATCACCTAGTTTCTGTCGGATTTCTATCATCTCGTTCATGTATTGATCCTCTGAGCTCAGCTTTTGGAACTCATTAATCAATAATTTATTAATGTTTGTCAGTGTCCTTGTCGTCCCAGGTGCACTGTTTAGGTCTAGACTCATGTACCAGTCTAGTGTGCGGTCTCTGAACATGATATCTAGTTGTGCAAGTTTAGTGTCCTCGTCTGTGATATTGTTTGCTTCCCAGGTCTTTTCACAAATGAACAAGTGTTTCTTGGGGTATTTTGCTGCCTCTCCTCAAAATTATGATAACCAAATGGTGGGATCATGTCCTTCCATATTGAATGTTGAACTGCTACTTCCGCGCGGTGTACATACTTGACTAATGCTTCCTGAACTAGATCCCCCAGTTGTTGTTCCTTGTGTAGATGTGCTTCCTGTTGTCTTCCTTCTCCCAAAATTCGGTTTTCAAAATGTTGATGTTCTTTTTGGTGTGTCGGTCACACATGGGTTTATGGGTTCCACACTGACATTAATATGGATGGGATTTCTACCTTCTATTCCCTCGCTTGGACCTCTCGTCTTCCTCTCATATGTTGCATGCATGATTTCCTCAATCTGCTATGCAACCCGGATATCCTCTACCTCCTCTTCATCACTTGTCGAGCCTTCCCTCACGACTATGGCTTTGTTCTTCGTGTTCACCTTGTATTGGTAGGGTACTCCACTATGCGTCTTTCCAGTTGTTGCCATGATCCGCTTAATCTGGTCGTCGTCCATCATGATTGGGTCCAAGGATTCCTCCTTCTTTCTTTTATCCCATTCTCCTTCCATTTCTCCCTTTTCTGTTAGTGCTTCCCCCCTTCCCCCATGCACGTAGGGAAGTTTAGTTGTCTGATTCCATTATCATTACACCTTTGTTATAGAGAAATATGTTAATAGAAGTGTACAATGATCTAATATACCTTCCTCGAGGTCCGTGTAGAAACTCTTTCTCTATTGTGTTGTATGACTTCATGGTATCTACTGCAAATTTTTTCATAAAGCCTACTAGAATACTGTAGAGCCAAAAATCTACTATGTGAGTGAATTTGTTATTAACCTGTTGTAACTGCGCGATCTAAACTAAGGTCCACTCTAACTTTTGGATCTGATTCGTTGCGTGGTTGTCCTTCAACCTCAATATCCACTCCTGTAATAAGTGTGGAAAATCACAGAAAAATACTTCATGCAGATCGGTAAACACATAGTTATCAAGATATTTGCATGGTGTTACTCTGGGGTTTCTATTATCTTTTTACGCAAAATCTAGATCCTTTGTCTTCATCGAACGTTCGATCTCTGCTTTTGTGGGATTCAACAATCTCAACATCCCCTTCTAGTGGTGCATTCTCTCACCTTCTTGTTGTCTGATTCAGTCTTCTTTTGACATGCCTTCCACAGATCTTACATTCTCTTAATAGTTTTTCAACAGATCCCACATTATTTTAATAGCTCTTCAACAGATCTCATCCACTCAATCCTTTGTTGTTCCAACCAGAAACAAAACTATTTGTTGGTTGCTTATCTGACTTATACCTTTAACATGATTGACCCAGGTTAAGGTCTACTAGGGATGCAACAAATCCTCTAAAACTATCGGCACTCCTGGTAAACCAGAAGGCAACGCAGTACACAGAGTGCACTGCGCAGTCTCACCCGAGATAATTCTATGGGTGGCTGCAACGCTTAGGTGCTTGTAGCCCAGGAATGAGTGGGGATCTAGGATTGTACTATGTGATCTTCAGTCCATTACTATATCATTCATCTATCTTAGTTATTTTTTCGTTCTTTATTCATGCATGTAAATCAACAGATCTAACTACTTCATCAAAACATTCATCTAATATCTAACCATTGACAACAAAGACATAAACAATAATCATTCCACATAACACATGATTTACCGTGGTTCACCCCCTCCTAGGCTACATCCACAAAGATTTGGATCTTAAGCTCTTTTATTATGGTTCTATCATATATGGTGCCGCGTGCACTACAACTCCATTCATACATTCACAACACAGACTCCACGACCTTTACGAGGCTGACTAGATCGCACCAGGCTCCCCAACCTATGATCTAACCCTCAAGGTCTAGTTACTTTTCCCTCCCACAGCTCAACAACTTACAAAAAGGTATCAGATGATAGTTGTGTTATAGACTTGTTACTCTATCTCATGTGAGTAACCTCTGTAAAAATCTAGCAACCCCCCCCTAGACATCCTTGGTGTCTATTTATATCTATTCTTGGCTCATCAGCCATTACATTCTCTTTCTAAAACCCTAACCTAGTTAGGTCTTGTTTCATGTTGGCCTTGCGTGCTTTTCTCCTCTACATGCGTGTTTTCTCCCACTGCTTTTCTTGCTAGTTGTATTTCTTTCCCTTCTTCTTGCATGTGCGCCTCGCATGCTTTTCTTCCAACTGTCTTTCCTCCACATCGTGCCTCTTCCCCAAAATGGGCCTATGCCCAACACCTTTGTACTTTCCATTTCCTTTCTTCAACCTCCTCACGAAGTTAGATCTTTCTTGATCTTCATCTGAATCATCACTATAGCTAAAGCTTGACTTTGAATTTTTCTTTTTCTTTCTTGTTTTCTTGGATTCCAAAGTTTCTTCCTTCTTGGATGGATTATCCTATTCTGTTCTCATCTCATAAGCTGTAAGTATTCTATGTAGCTCATCCATGCTCAACATAGTAATATCTTGTCTTTATTCTAGGGATGAAATATTAGGATCAAATCTCATTGGAAGAGACATTAGTACCTTTTGAACAATTACCCAACCTTTAAATTATTCTCCTAATCCTTTAATAGCATTCACTATTTCATCAACTCACAGAAAATAAGTTGTAATATCGTCATCTTCCTTCATTTTCAGTTGTTTAAATTGACATATATAAGTTCTAAGATTTCCCCCCTTGAATTTGGCATATCCTTCGTAAACATTTTGAAGTTTTTCCCAAATTTCCTTTGCAGAGTTGCAATGCATAACCTTGATAGATACTGATTTAATGAGGCCACTCAGAATAAAATTTGTTTCCTTCGAATTGTTTTCACAAAGTTTCTTTTTATCTTTATCTCTTGGGGGGGGTTCCTTGTATCTGTTTACTACTGTCTTCCAGACATCAAATCCCCATGCTTGCAAAAAAAAATTCATCCTTCTGCTCGAGAGGGAATAGTTATGACCATCAAACATTGACATTCCATTCTTAGTGCAATCCATGATCTTCCTTCTAGTGGTTAAAATTTTTCTGAAGGACCTGCACTGATCCCAATTGTTGGAATATTCAATAATACTGAGAGGGGGAGTAAATCAACATTAGGAAATTTTTACCATTTTTAACCAAAACATGTAAACATTAAATTATAAAAAAATTATCACTTATGATTGCATTCAATATATCATAAACATATAACCACAGAAACACAGTACACAAGAATTTTATGTGGAAATCCAAATGGGAGAAAACCATGGAATGTTTTTTAATGTATCAGAATATTACATCCATTGTAAGAACCAACTTCCAAAAATTCTCCACCACCAACTGGAACGAGGCAGCAACCCCCTGGTTTACATGCTCCAACCCGGAGGAAGCTACAATTCCCTAAATTCTCCATCTTCAACTAGAATGAGGCTCCAACCCCTTTTTTTTGTCCCTTCCTTCCTCCCTTAAATATAAATAAGAGAATCAACCTGTCACGGTTACTCTCACTGATATTGATACATCACCATCATCAAAACTGGTTCAAAACCAATAACCCCATAAAGCTTATTCCAATATCTCCAAAATGTACCCCAAATCATATTCCCAAAATCACCAAGATATGCCTCAAGCATGTACCAAAACCTCCAAGATGTGCCTAAAAGACATATGGAAAAACATACATTTCATCACGTGAAAACCATAGTGCATGAGATATCACATCATAAAACCTTCCTCAACTTCAACATCAAGAAAAGAGCATCTTCTTCAAATCCTTCCTCAACCTCACGGGACTAGACTAGGAAATGAGCAGAGCCTCGTGTGACAAGTCTTGGAAAACCAATGGGGTCCTCCCGGGACACCCTATACTTGACCCGCGGGGTTCACCTCATATAGGATTTCCCAAAAACCCTTCTAACATTTGCAACTCCGAGAACTCCCTCCTTCTCACAACTCTACTACTTAAATTGCACTAAGAGATCACAAGCTTCCTTGATGAAAATGAGAGGCTCTTGATGTGTATTTGTATTCTTCCAAGTACTTTCGTTACTTGTCTTTAGGGCCAACCTACAAATTATTGTTTGCAACCATTTTTCTCCTTTACTTGATTTTGGGGCCAACTTATAACTTCTTGTTTGCAATTGTCTAGGGGAAAAGTATACATGATCATATTTAAGAGGGCATATTTCCTCAACCGTGAGGAACCACATGGTCTGCCACCTAATGTTTGAAATGGATTGACGAGGACTATCAATCCATGGAGGTTTTGCATGCACTTGCAATTTCCTTCATTCTCATTTTCTTCAATCAACTTCGGGATCCATGACCACACCTCTGGTGCTTCCTGACCATATTTTTAGGGCTTCTTGACCATACATTGTAACTTATTTTATTAACAACTAGGGATTCTTGTAGGATTATTCAATGCATCTTCTCGCGAGGGCCATGCTTATAGATACGCCATAAGGGGACCTCTTTGGAGACTCCTTCAAATAAACCCATCACTTCTGGGGGCTTCTGGACCTACTTTGGGGCTTATTCTAGGGTTGAAATGAATGAAAACCAATTTTCCAACATGGTAAAGGTTCAATGGACCTGCTATATTCCCGAAGATGCAGCATGGGAGCATGAAGAAAACATGTGGGAAGAATACCAACAATTGTTTGACAGTTTTGAAGAAAACACAATGCAAGACTCCATTTTGAGTTGTTAGAGTTCTAGACAACATATTAGAGTCATAGCCAACTGTGCTGGGGACCTTGATAAAATATTGGCTTATTCCTTGGGTTAATCCTGATAAATTGATGGTACATCCCTTGGGTTAGCCCTAATAAACGAATGGTGCATTCCTTGGGTCAGTGAGTTGAGGGGAAAGAGAGATTGTATATTTGTAACGTCCCCAAGCCTAACTGAGGGACATTACATTGTGGAAAACTCACAAATAAAAAATCTACTAACTAATTAAATTCTTGTTGTTGTAAGTACTTGTCCAGTCTTGAATGCAGATTTTATTTTATGAAAGTATTGTGATGTGAAATTGCATATATGTATATCGGAAGGCTGTGCACCGAGGAAGACACACAATTGTAGGGGAGGGGGAATGCAACACCTTCACTATAATCCCTAGTTTAATTAATGATTATGTGGATATAATATGTGGCTATGACCAACCGATGTAATATGCGAATTGTATTTATACGATTTTAATAATAAAAATGTGATGCCAATTGCTAAGGGGACATGGACAGAGATGGGGGTTGAATTAATCCACAAGAGGTGGGAGTGTCTAAGAGAATTCCTAAGAGGGGCTCCAAAGGGGGAATTACCCATGTATATTAATTCAACCCATTTTCCTAAATTATTGTTGATATATGAACCTTCTAATTTATGATTGAGTGTTCCCAAAGCCAATCAATGAATACATGTAAGAGGGTGGGTGTGAGTGGTCACATCCCAATTTTTTTGGGCATATGGGAGTTGAGTACAATCATCTTGGGGAAGTGTGTAAGTCAAGTAAGCAAGCCAAAGGAGACGAACTTCGTATGTGTTGGGACTACAATTTTGGACAGTCAATTTTTGTGCACGAGGAGCAAGTAGAGAGCAAGAAAGAGAGCTTGGAGTTGGTGAAACCATGGAGGGAAAATTTTATAGCAAGTTGGATATTATTGGAGCTTAATTGGAGTTGGAAAATGAAGAACCAATTTTCTAGTCCTGAAGAGTGAACTCTTGTGTGATCTGCACTATAATAGAAAGTGGTTGTTGTTGTTGTTGTTTTAATGGTAGTTTTCCTAGCAGTGAGATCCCTTGAGTTCCAAGCTGAGATATTACTGGTTACCTATGCCAGAGAGACCCTGATAAACGAATTGGATGCCTGAGGAATTGGGATCAGTGAAGGGGTACATTCCTTGGGTTGGGAAGGTAAAGAGGAAGAAAGCTGGTAGATAATCGAGATAGTTGTAAGAGAATATCAGTGGGTTGTGAGTTTTCTGAGCTGTGAGTGGACAATGAGAGACCACTCTCTTTTTTGGATTGCTAGCCTCAACTGGGGGGTGACTGGTTATTGATATTTGGAAAAATTATTCTATGGTTGGGTGGAACGCCTATCCCAAGGATATGGTTGCACAACTATTTTAAAAGATAAGTGTTTTATCTTGTTGCTATGTTATTTGCATGTGTTATTGTTTTGTGTGATCTCTGTGCATGAGAAATGATTTATACGCTGTTATAATTAAGTTTATTAGTTTCATTCATGTTTTTTTTAAATGGTTGTAGATGCATGTAATTAATTGTAATAGACAATGACTAAATATGTATGTAAATCGTAACTAGAAGCTACAAGAATTTAATTAGTTAGTAGATTTTTTTTGTGAGTTTTTCACACCGTAATGTCCCTCGGTTGGGCTTGGGGACGTTACAAATACCATGATTCCTTAGGGATACATAATCAACTGACGAACGCAAATCAAGGGGAAGGAGTTGATTTTTTTTCTACCCAATATAGATTATTTGATGATACATTACAAGCTGAAATGCAGAGCAAATATGATCTCAGACCTAGGAAAAATAAACAACCAACCAATCCCAAAAGTACAAAAGAAAATCAAGAAGTTGATAAAGGAAAACAACTAAAAGTAGATGAAGAAGGAGGTCCTTCAAAGTTTAAGACTAATGATAAGATACAAGAGCCAATTGGTCCTCAACCAAGTTCTTTCTTAGCAAATGAATTGAACAAAATAAAGGTTCATGTCCCCCTAATAGAATTAGTAAGAAACCCCTCATACAAAGATGATTTAGAAAAATTCTTTAACAATCCTTTTCCTATAAACTCATCATATACTAAAAATTTACAGGATGACTCTCCACAAGTTCTGGTAGGACCACATTTAGAAGAGATGAATAGTATAACGCCGCCTTTCTATATGAGTTTGACTATCCATGTTCATCTCTTACATAATTGAATGCTTGATTCAGGAGCATAACACAACCTTATGCCAAACGTAATAAAGGATTAACTTGGTTTAGATATTACTAAACCTTATAAATATGTCTCTTCCTTTGACTCTAAAAGGTAAAATGTATATGAATGATAAAGGGTTTAGCTGTCCATTTGGAATAGATCCCATCAAAGAGTGTTATGATGTATGTAGTTGTCATTGATGTCCCTATAAACACATTCTATTACATAGATATTGGGGAGAAAAATGAGGAGGCTCACTGCAATTGGATATGACTTATGCAACCTTTCCAATTTTTGGTGGACAAACTAGAAGATTATATAGGGAGGCTAACTTTGCATATATAATCAATGATTCAACCAACCCAAAATATTTTACAATATATGTTGAAAACGATGAACTAGGAAACTTTGTACTCTTAGTGAATACAGACGAATATTCCTTAGCTATCCAAGAACCATCACTTAAAAAACTTGAATCTAAGAAGGATAGAATGAAGTTTGGAAGATTTTCTTTGATGGAGCATTATCCAAAGAGGGCTCATGAGTTGGAATTATTTTTGTTTCACCTTATAAAGAAAGACACACTTTTTATTTTAAGCTTGAGTTTGAAACAAGAAACAATGTAGTTGAATATGAAGCACCAATATCAAGCCTTGAGACTGCTAGGAAATTGAAATTGCAAAACATCTTTGTTTCCAGTGATTCTAAACTTGTTATTCATCAAATAAAAAACAAATGTCAGACAAAGTATCATAGAATGAGGGAATACATAAACCAAGTATGGGATTCAGTTAATAACTATTTTGGGGCAGTAACCTTTACTACAATTTCTACAAACACCAATCAACAAGAAGACTCTTTGCGAGTCTTTTCAAAACTCCCAATGTCTTGTCCTTAAAGTATGAATTTGAGGTCCTCTATAGACCATCAATTCCAGTTAATATTAAACATTGACAAGTTTTTTAAGATAATGTGGAAATCAAAAGGTTCCTAGAAACAATAAATGGATTTTTCACAATTCACATCGACACTGAAAGTGACCATGAAAATGATATTAAAATGGAAAACAATGAAGTTGTCAATATTCAAGAAAATGTAGATAATGAAACAAAATTAAAAAAATCGATCATTGGTCATAAGGTAGTACAACTGAAAAATAATTATATCCCAAGGGGACTAGTCCCTTTAGAGAATATTTTCAATCATAATGACGCAGTTGTTAGAACAACACTTTGGCCTAAAGAAGAAGATGTAGAAGAAGTTAATACAAATACCGTTAAAAACACTTTGAGTGAGTAAAAATTTTGAGATCTCTTCCTTCATAATATAAATAGAAGTATATTAATCTCTTTATACAATTTACTGATGTTTTTGCTTGGAGTTACCATGATATGAAAACTTATGATACATCCATTATAAAGAATAACATACCTTTAAAAAAAGGAGTTAAACCATTTAGACAAAAATTAAGAAAAGTAGCCCCCGTGGGGGCAGCTCAATTGGCAAGTGCCGTGAAAATGAAGTTCCATGAGGTTTCGAGTTCAATTCCCNTCTACAAACACCAATCAACAAGAAGACTCTTTGCGAGTCTTTTCAAAACTCCCAATGTCTTGTCCTTAAAGTATGAATTTGAGGTCCTCTATAGACCATCAATTCCAGTTAATATTAAACATTGACAAGTTTTTTAAGATAATGTGGAAATCAAAAGGTTCCTAGAAACAATAAATGGATTTTTCACAATTCACATCGACACTGAAAGTGACCATGAAAATGATATTAAAATGGAAAACAATGAAGTTGTCAATATTCAAGAAAATGTAGATAATGAAACAAAATTAAAAAAATCGATCATTGGTCATAAGGTAGTACAACTGAAAAATAATTATATCCCAAGGGGACTAGTCCCTTTAGAGAATATTTTCAATCATAATGACGCAGTTGTTAGAACAACACTTTGGCCTAAAGAAGAAGATGTAGAAGAAGTTAATACAAATACCGTTAAAAACACTTTGAGTGAGTAAAAATTTTGAGATCTCTTCCTTCATAATATAAATAGAAGTATATTAATCTCTTTATACAATTTACTGATGTTTTTGCTTGGAGTTACCATGATATGAAAACTTATGATACATCCATTATAAAGAATAACATACCTTTAAAAAAAGGAGTTAAACCATTTAGACAAAAATTAAGAAAAGTAGCCCCCGTGGGGGCAGCTCAATTGGCAAGTGCCGTGAAAATGAAGTTCCATGAGGTTTCGAGTTCAATTCCCCCAGACTTACCTTGTGTGCCGCGTAAGGGGCATCGTGGGCACACCTGGAGGTTATAGGGGTAGCGGTTGGATAACACGGCCACGTGGGTAGCGGTTGGATAACACGGCCACGTGTAACGCGAGCACGTGCCCAACTAGTTGCTGATTCCTCCAGACACAAAAAAAAAAAATAAAAAAAAATATATGAAATTATGAACACAATGAATCCAA
>SNQJ01S0000131.1:421794-435345 GCA_010110895.2 Picea sitchensis
ATTAAATTTATGCTTCAAACTAAAATTGATTAGTCACGATTTTATTTTTAGGGTGCACAAACTAGCTTAGGATTTAGTGCCTTGGAATAGGATTTTGTGAGTAAACTTCTCCAAGGCAATTAAATCAACATATGTGTTTGAGATAGGGAGTTGAGAAGTCCATTTTATAATCAGTAAGATCAGGAGGCTCCGCTCACACCGAAGTTAATCACTAGGTCACGCAAAGTTAGTTGAAGGGATAACCCTTGGATACTCACCTAGCATCAAAGATATTTCTGTGGATTTATTCGTATTTGGGGATCTTGCTAGTGCCCTTACCTCTGTGAGAGGTGATGCTTTCAAGGTTTCAGGCTTTGCTACCCTGCCCATACGGTGATCCGGAATTACGACTGCTCGCATGTGCATTGGTTATACAATGGTTTATTAGTTGCTTGACTTAGGTATCTCATAGGTTACTTGCAGGGGATATTCTGCTTGTACCCTGAGTCAGATAAGGGTCGGAAAACACACAACCTTTATGGAGGATTACCTCTCCGGGGGGATCTGACCGACTGGTTGTTAAGCCCACGAGGGCCCTTATAACTGATTATGTTACCTCCAAACTTTAGCGGGGAGTCTCAAGTCCCTCCTGGACGAGACATACCTTCTTTTGTGAGGGAGGCCACTCAACCACTTTAGCCTGTTTGCATGCATATTGGTCATTTGAATTTTTGGTATGCTCTTTGACTACTAGTTGACCATAGAATAACATTATTTGTGGAAGAGTCATAAGTCATCATGGAGTCAGACCAGCTTCCTCGCAAGTCCCGTCGGTTGTTACAATTACCACCAGTTTTCGAGTCCTTGCCTTCTAAAAGGCATAGAGTTATCAGTAGTGGTACACACACATCCACTTTTCATACTTGTGATCCCAAAAGGATGAGTACTGAGTCTAGTCTTCAGAACACTGGGAGTTCTTCGACTCCCAATCCCACTATAATTAATGGCACTCCTTCGACACCTGTAGCCACTACAATTGCAGTGCCGGAGGCTTACACCGGTACTATGGATCGACCTGTAGTTAATGCTTCATCTCTTGCCTCAAACCCTTTTGGGGGTTTTGGCCACTCGTCGAGTTACAATGTTCAGACCATCCCCATGGATTCTAGTCTATTTTCTTATGGTATGCCTAACTTCACCTCGCAATTTTCAACTGCCATCCCAGCTGCTGGCCATAACACTAGCCTTGGACTTAGGGGCACTACACCTCCTTACACTCCTTTCCTGTTTGGTGGTTCTCATATTCCCCAAGTGAATCCTAATGTAGGGAGTGTCCCTATTCTTAACCCCGGGTCTAATCCTTCTACAACTGGATGGAACAACCCATCTGGCGGACAAGTTCTGCCCTATATCCCTATCCCCTCAGTGCCGATTCCGACCAATATTTTTTGCATGACGAATCCACTTCAATCCTCTGGGTTCCCACCTGGAGGAGGTCAGTGTTACACTTTGGGCACTCCCCAACCTCGATCTAATCTAGTTGGGGGAAGTTTTAACAACCCCCAGCTTGGATCTAATCCAACTGGGGGCAATTTTCATAACCCTTATCAGAACATTCCTGTTGGAATGATGCCCAATCCATCTTTTAGGAATAAGCCTGGAGGAGGGTCTTATAATTCTGGACAAGGTTTTGGTCCTCACTAGAATCCTGGATGGAATGCAATTCCTAACGCACAATATTTCGCGGGAGAATGGGGTCAGGTGTCACAACCCAGTACTCCCTTTCTGGCCACGCTTAATCTGTCAGATTTTTCTAAACTAATGAATGACTCGGTGAGTCATGACCCCACATTGCCCCCTATCCCTACCAAACTTCCATCAGACATTCCAAATTTTGAAGGTAAGAATGGCAAAGACCCTAGTGATCATGTCACTACTTTTCACCTTTGGTTCTCATCGAATTCTCTGAACCATGATTCTATTAGGTTATGATTGTTTCAACGCACTCTCATTGGAGTGGCATCACAATGGTACATTGACCTACCTAGAGGGACATATGGGTCATTCCATCAATTGGTGCTAGCCTTTCTCAATCACTTTCAACTGCCCATTCATTATGATGTTGGCCTTGAACTTTTGTCAACTTTGCGCCAGGGTACCGACACTCACATCTCGGACCATATCCAGGAATGGCGTAGGTGAAGGCGGTTGGTTAAGACTCCTATACCCCCGACCTTTCTTCTAGAATGGTTCCTAAAGTATTTACATGCTCCTATTTCAAAGGACGTTGCTACTTCCAGGGTCTTCAGCGAGGAAGAAGCTATCCTTAGAGCCCAACAATTTGATTTGATATATGCTCAGTCTGGGATGTTATACCACCTTCCAAATGCACTGCGAAAAAATCACGATCCTAGACAAACTCCCGAACCTCATGCCAATGGAATTGTAGGGTTCGCCATTGTAAAATCCACAGACTCGGCAACAAAGTTTGATGGAGGACTAGCTTTGTCTGGATCCTCGAAACCCATCCAGTCGGTGGATGTACATTCCATGCAATCGTCAAAAAACCCAAATGGTGACCAGCAACCAGATGGGAATACAAGGAAAGGTTGAAATAATTGTAAGGGTGGGAAGAATAATAATAATAAACCCAAGGACAAAGATAATAATTGGAAACATAATGATAATGTTGGAGAGCGCAAGAAACAGAAGCGTAAGCTGAAGTTTCCTTGTAAAATTTGTACCGATGACCACCTTACCCACTTGTGCCCCAAACTTGCGGAAGCTGCGAGGATTTTAAATCTACCACATGCTGTACTGACGAATCCATTCCCACACAACCAACACTTAGCCTCGAGTTCTTCGAGCGTCAAAATTGCGTCTGGTGGAAGTCAAAACCCACAGTCTCAAGATGGCGATCATGTTTCCATCAATATGGTCTACGCGAAAATTGATATAGCCACCCACTCTCGAGATTATAGCTCTTCAAAAGCTAGTACCAGCCTAGACGCTCCTCCTCCACCCCAGAGACAAACTTATAGATCGAGAAACCAGATCCACCACCTCATATTCCGAAAGGAGTACTCAAGCGCTCTACCCACAACCCTAATGCTAGAATCGCCCATAACTAGTCTATTGTTGAAGATCTGGGCCAAACCCCTTGTGCGATGTCGACTTTGGAGGTACTCCAGACATGTCCATCATAGAAAAATTTCTTACTCTCTACCTTAGGAGCTCTAGAGCCTAGTGGCTCGAAATTCATCAAGTTTGATGTCATGGACGTGAAGCCTCGCTTACCCTACCATGTGGCTTTTCAAATCCACATGGAGTATTCCAAGTATACTATCAAACGAGTGGTTGTTGATGAAGGTGTTGCCACTTTCATGATGTCCCTGGTCTGTTGGAAAGCTATCGGTTCTCCGACCCTTTCCAAGTCGTCGAACATGTTGATTGCATTTGACGGTAATTCCTTCCACCCTCATGGTATTCTCCCCACCTTTCCGGTCCATTTAGTTGCGAAGATGGTAGAGGTGGAAGTAGAGGTATTTGATGCACCTCTCAATTATAACTTGTTACTAGGTTGCAATTGTACCTATGCTATGGTCATTGTCGTATAGTCTGTTTTTGGTGTACTTTGTTTTCCTCATCAGGGGGATATCGTGACGATCAACCAGTTATCCTTTGCGTACTCTAGTCCTAATGCATCTGTTGGACCATCGATCCCTATGATCGACAATTCTCAACCGACAACTGAGAATATCGGTGTCAAAATGTATTCTTCCCTCATAGATACTTTCGACTTATCGACACCGATTCACCACGTTTACACCATGTCTAGTAGGCCTACTTTAGCAGAGAGGTCCATTCCTTTCCACACTTTCTATTTTAGTGATCCTTAGACCCTACCTTCTACGACTTCATCGATTGAAGGTCAGTCGCATGATGGCATGGCTATTCCACTATCGATAGCAGTGATTGTGTATCAAGCTATCCTTGACTCTTCTGCCAATCTGGATCCTGTTACCTCGTAGACGGACGAGGATGATCCCATTCTTAGGCCCATATGGGCCACTTCGTTATATTGTTCACATGATTTCTTAGATGAGACTTTACCTTCGGATGAAGCCATCCTTGAAGCCATGAATGTTTCCGAGAGACCTTGGGACGATATGCATCATCGATCTTATTTTCTCCCAAGTCATGAAAGAATCGAGCAAGATGACTTTCAGTTACCTTGAGTGAGATAGTCGGTCACACTGTAGTTCCACTTGATACGCACGGTATTTATGCCGAAGGAAATATGGCAAGTGTTTCTCCTACTGTCTCGATCAAAATCTCTCATACCCCTAGCAAAATTGTGAACGTAAATATAGGTGCGGATTGTTCGCCAGAAGAGATTCTGATCTACACCAACCTCTTCAAACAATTTCGAGATGTATTCTCTTGGTCATATGAAGATATGCCAGGGATCGACCCTCGTATTGTCGAACATGAAATTAGAACTTATCCGTATGCTAAACCTGTTCAAAAACGTCTTAGAGCTATTAATCCTAGGAAGGCCCCCACTATTAAGGCAGAGGTGGAGAAGCTACGTAATGCCGGCTTCATCTACCCAGTTCCCTTGACCGAATGGGTATCCAACCCCATTCTTGTGAATAAAAAGAAAGGAACCATCTGTGTGTGTATGGACTTTCGGGACTTGAACAAAGCTTGTCCTAAAGATAACTTCCCCATGACTTTCATTGATCAGATTCTCGATGAGTGTGTGGGAAGAAAAATATTTTCCTTTATGGACAGATTTTAAGGATATAAACAAATCCAGATCAAACATAAGGACCAACACAAGATGACATTTATATGTCCTTGGGGTACTTTTGCATACTGGAAAATGCCTTTCGGCCTGAAAAATGCTGGAGAAACCTTCCAACACACCATGAATTTCTCTTTTCATGATCTCAATAATATAGTCGAATCCTACCTCGATGATATTGTTTCTCACTCTTGCAAGAGAGTGGATCATGTCACACACCTTCGGCTGGTTTTTGAAAGATGTCCTTGCTATATAATCTGGTTAAACCCTCACAAATGCATCTTTTGTGTTAGGTCTGACCGTCTCTTAGGATTTTTAGTTTTCGAGACTGGGATCATGGTAGATCCTTTTAAGGTTGAGGCAATAATTCAATTGCCTCCCCCGCACACGATTAGACAACTTCAAGGTTTACAGTGGAAATCTAACTTTCTGCGTCGGTTTATAGTGAATTATACCAATATCACTAAGGGTTTCATGTGTCTACTGAAGAAAGACACCCCCTTTATCTAGGATGAGCGAGCCAAGAAGTCTTTTGATGCCTTAAAGAAAGCCATGGTATCGACTCCTCTGCTGAAATCTCCCGATTACAGTAGATATTACTTGTTATATATTGTCGCATCCGAAGAGACGATTGGTATGGTTCTAGTTCAAAAGGATGATGAGCTCCATGAGCACATCATCTACTATCTCAGTCAAAATTTAGTCAGTCTTGAGATTAATTACTCTCACGTTGAAAAGCTAGCTTTGGCTGTCGTTCACGTAGTCTAGCGTTTACGACACTATATATTTCTTTGCAAAACTATTGTAGTCGTTGATGTTAATCCATTTCAATATGTCCTCATAAGGCATATCATAGGCGGGAAATATAATAAATGGATTATCATATTACAATAATTTGATCTCGACTTTGCTTCAGTCAAGTCCAGGAAGTCACTAGTTTTTGCAGAGTTAATATCTGATTTCCCACGATTAGACGAGGATGTTATCCATGTCGATTCATTTGCAGGCGAACACATTTTACTTGTCTCATCGTCTGACCCCTAGTATGGAGACATTGTTTTATATATTCAAACCTTGAAGTTCGCTCATCATCTCTTGCGATATGATCGACGACGAGTTAGATACCAAGACAAAAAGTATACCATTGTCGGAGACACTTTGTATCGCCGAGGAATAGATAATATCTTATGTCATTTCTTAACTCATGAGGAAGTCGAGTTAGTCCTAAATGACTTCCACAAAGGGGATTGTGGTGGTCACCTATCCAGGCTTGCGACAACCCAAAACTCCTGCGAGACGGTTACTTCTGGCCCACCATCTTTAAATATTGCATTGAAGCAATTAAGAAGTTTCACCCCTGCTAGGTGTTCACTTGGAAAATGCGCTCGCACCCAACCCCTCTTCATCTAGTCATTACCGTCAGTCCCTTCACCAAGTGGGGGGTGGATTTCATCGATTGCAACCCAACTTCATCTAGGGGGCATCGACACATCATCGTGGTTGTCAACTACTTTACCAAGTGGGTCGAAGCCATGCCTACTGTAAAATCCAATGGGAAGACTGTAGCCTTCTTTGTGTTCAACCAAATTATCGCCCGGTTCGGTATCCTGAGTGATATTGTCACTGATCATGGAAGTCACTTTCAAAATGAAATGATGGTAGAACTAGCATCTAAGATGGGGTTTAAACATGGTCACTCATATCCTTATTACCCCCAGGAAAATGGACAAGTAGAGGCCATCAACAAGTCTCTCAAGACCATCTTGCAAAAAATTGTTAGTCGGAGTAATTCCAATTGGCACATCATGTTGTATCCCGCGCTTTGGGCATACCAAACCTCAGTTAAGACTGCCACCGATTTTTCCCCTTTTCAGTTAGTGCACGGTGTGGATTCGATACTTCCCATTGAATGCGAAATCCCTTCTCTCAAATTGGTAGTCAAGATCTTACCTGACACTTCAGATTTAGAGCGACGCCTGGTGTACCTAGAGAGTCTTGACAAGCAAGGTCGAGACACCTTTACAACTATCGAGGCAAACAAAAAATGTGTCAAGGTTCAATACAAAAAGTCTTTCTGTCCCCGGTTGTATACCGAGGGTGACTTGGTCCTCTTGTATGACCAAGCCAAAGAACTGATAGGGGCAGGAAAGTTTAAACCCATGTGGCATGGTCCTTATATCATGCAATGTGTTCTAGAAAAAGGAGCCTACAAATTGGAAGATTATGAAGGGAAGAAATTGGCCAAGCTCAGAAATGGGCTCTACTTGAAAAGGTATTATGCTTGAGCCCTGGGCTTGGGCGAAACCCTTTGTATACTAATGTAAATTTAGTGTATATACATCTTTTTTCTTTTTGTCTTCGGCTTGCTTATTGAGTTTTCCCTTTTGGTTGGAAGATGTCAATGGAGTCTTCGGTCTACCTAGGATTCGCAGATGGAGCTAGTCATCATACATGAAACTTGGCTTCCTCTGCTTGGGTGATTTACTCACCCGAGGGTCTACTAATGTCTTCAGGTGGTGTATGCCTAGGGCCATCCACAAACAATGTGGCCGAATATAGTGTCATCATATAACTTTTGCGCGGTGCTATCTCACATGGTATTCGCTCTCTAGAGGTTCGCCTAGAATCTCAATTAGTCATATGTTATTGAATGATCATTACCGTGTGCGTAATCCGACGTTACTCCGTCGATTCCTATGGGTACATCGTTTAGAACGACAATTTGATTTTATTATACTTTCACATTCCTAGAAGTTCTAATCATTTATCCGATGCCTATGCTAATTATGTTTTAGATTGGAATTTGTCACATTAATAAAGAAAAGAAGACCATTAAATCAATGTACACATTGTAAGATATGAGTAAAGTCGAAGATCCCTCTTTATATATTTCCAAAAAATATGGTGTTTATATTACAAAATTGGGGAGAAAACCCTCAAAATACATATACAACCGATATACATGTCCCATGACATCTACGCCTATGGCGTCAGATGTGTATCATGATAGAAAACCACGACACTTGCAAGACACTGGAAGAGTCGTACCCATTCTCTAGGTACACCGACAACCTGCCGCTACATGGCTTCAGGTAGATCCTCCACCTAAACCATAGGAATCCTCTGTGTCAAAGAAGACAAGTTACCATGCACGTTCTGTAGGACTCTCTCTGCTTCTCCTCCCACTGCCTCATCTCCTTGGTGCCTCCACCTATGTCATAGGAATCCCTCTGGCCATTGCAGACCCACATCTGCAATCACACAAGTATCGAGTTAATATTTAAAACACCATCCAAAAATATTTTTGTTCTCTTCAATACAAAAATAAAAAAAAAATTAAATATATAAAAACTTTTTACCTATGGCGCCATAGGTGGCTTTTGGTGGAAGCGACATATCAAGATCTCCTTTGAAATCGATTCCCGCATAGGGATAGTTTTCCAGAGCTATTATTTGTCCCCGCCACCAGAAGAAAAAATCATCATTGTAGGGTGTCTCCACCCTACCTCCCCCCTGCCATCTCATGACCTCGATCCATTGCGCCATAGCTGGATCACATGGTCCTCTAGGAATGATCTTCGCTCTAGGTCCTAGAACTGGGACTTGCTTGAAAAATAAGCTGCAAAGGATAGAGGCAAACCCAAAGTTTTTCTTCCCCCCCTGCTTGCACTTTGTCAACTAACCTTTCATGTTGGTCAAAAGTGAGGTACACCAATCATAGATAGTGGTTCTCGCAAACTCCAGTGCATAAAACATAAGTGGTCTCGATGCTTGATGCAACGAAGCCGATCCTATGATCCTGGTAAGAACAAGCATAATAATATTTAGGTTGAGGTTACCTATAGCCCGGATAGGGATTTGACTTCCCACCATGGGAGTCCCTGCAACACAGTGGGCCTCGATGTATTCTTCAACCTTCATCCCACTCCCTGTCCTGCATGATTTGAGTTCCACAACCTCTCCTTGGTGTGAAATTCCATTCAAGAATTAAATGTCTTCTACTTTGATCCTTAATGGTTGTCCATCAAGGATAAATCTCTCGCTATCGAGATCCCAATAGCCCACCAGCATTTCCAACAACCTCACTTGGGCCCTCATTCCTTTGAGAGCCCAAATGTTTTATAAACCACATATTTTTAAAGCCACTTGAGCCACCGGATCTCAATCCACTGCTGCATCTACCTCCTCATTCTCTCTCTCTCTCTCCATTCCAGCACAATCCTGCAAAAAACCAAATCATTTTTGAGTTAGAAACATCTTTTTTTGCCATTTGTGCACATATACGCGGTTTATTTACAAACAGTCACGGGTAGGGCATGATATACGCCCCCTATGGTTCACACAGGGGTGTATATCTATTCGTATATGCGACCTATTCAGAGAATCCCACATATACTGAAAAACCCAATTTGCGCCCTTAAAAACTAACAAAATAGAACCTAACTGAAAAATGTAAACCACTGAATTTGAAGAGGATGGGATGAAGAGTTACCTGGTCCAGACGGTGCATGATTCCATTGCCTATTGCTCCCGTGATCATTGTTTGAATTTTGGAGGTGTTTTAGTCCAAATTGCACTATTTGTGTAAAAATGAAAATGATACAGTAAATTTTTTTTATTACTATTTATAAGCCATTTTTTACTCACTTGATATAGTTTTATGCTATTGTTTTGTCTAATGGACTAATTCAAGAATGGTTTTAAGATTGTTTTTTTAGTTTCGAATCAATTTTCTTATAGATTTTATCGTTATAGTTAGCCATTCATCTCCTCGGGCAGGTATATTCATAACCTAGCATATAAGATAGGTATCTACTCCATCATGCATTTTTTTGCATTATCCTTCAACTACCTCTCTTTACGCCTTAGGTACGAACCCATTTATTGCGATGCATAAACCTCCATCTGCTATTAATAACATCGTTAATAAATGGTATAGACTTACCAAACATGGGTACCCTAGTTAGAACCTCTTTGTCATTTGGTGCCCATGCCGAGTTTTTTTCTTACAACCAAGAGTCCATTATAATTCAATACATGACTTTACAATGAGCCTCATTTCTCATTCATGCACATGCGGCCTTATTACCCGTGGACTTCCAATAACGAGTCTTAGTTAAGATCCTTTCCGACTCGTCTAAAAACTGAAAAGATCGTCGAGTGATTTGTCCCTTTCACACTCGTTAAAATTGGATTTGAAAGATCATGAATCCTAGTTAAGCTCTTTTCCGACTCGCTATCAAAAATAGAAAATATTTTCGAGTGAACTTGTCTTTTTCACACTCGTAAATTGGATTTGAAAAGACGTCTATTTGGCACAAGTTTACCCCTTTTTCACACCAACTAGACTAAAAGATATAAAAAAGGACATTTTTTGGTGTTAAGTTGTGATTGCATCTCATGCCCTCGCTTGTTGTATTGAGCCTTTATCCGGATCTCGCTTTTCATTATAAACTGTTTCCTAAGCAGTTTGCACCCTCAACCAAGCAAAGCCTTGTTTTTATCCTTTTCAATTTGACACCCTATACCTTGGAGGGAACATCACCCTGAGTGTCCATCTCCCACATGCATTTCCTTGCATTAAGCATAGGCATGTTCCACTACTAGAACTAGTTTTTCTTACTTGCAACACTCATTCCCTCCTCTGTATCATAGTATTCGTTTGTTATGAAAAAACAAAAACAAACGGGTGAGAAGGGAATACTATATTGTAATTGGAAGCAGTCGTGTCGCCTTTGAATAGAGCACAAAGTTATTCAGTCCTTTTTGTGTCATCATAATTTTGGGTTTAGCATGGCCTTAGGAAGCTGATCTCACTACAGAGTTTTCTCTACCGACTGGTTACTCTTCCAGTCCCTATAGAGAACGTTATTGATGCCTCCTGCATCTAATTGTCACATCATTGAGTCCATGATGCTGGAGTCCACCATATGTCTCATGCTCTTGTTCAAAGGAAGTCTATCAACCTGTGTCAGCCATAACTCAGAAATATTGACTTTGCATGTCAGCCATACCCTCAGTTTGTCTCAGAATCACATGATACTTTGGTCTTATCATGCACCTTGGCCCTACTTTCATCATTGGTAGGTCACCTTGAACCCAACAATCAACATTTCATCATTGGTCGTTGACTGGGTGGTTTCCCTTGTGTTCGATGGAAAGACATATATTCACACTTTGGGATTTGTGCAGTGTCTTGGATTCCATTAGCCTTATTGGTGGTTTCGTTTCCTTTTTCATCATTTTTTGATTATTGGATGCTATTCAGAGGGTCCTTTTTGTGTACCACTTCCATTGGCACACACAAAATATGCACATGGTCGTTGGTTCGTGAACATGTTCTTCATCCAATCTCCACCAAATCATGAAGCTTTTTCTTTATTCCTCGTGATGACTGATGAGAGATGCCTCAATGCTCTCCTTTCAGTGGATCTCTTTCCATCGACTTCATCTCATTTATTCTGGATACGAGACCTATATTTTTATGAGTACCTTGAGGCTTGCAGTCATTAGTGGCAATATCTCTCGCCATTGACAAATGGGAATACATCAATGTCTCCTGATCAATGGATCTCTCAAGTGTTCGACACCAACTCCTTTATTCACATTTGTAGAGATGTACTCGATGCCTTGATACCTACTTTCATTATCGATAGGTTGTCTTGCATTTGTTAATGATATACTTCATCGGTAATCAAATGATGTCTCATCGTGTTCGACCTCAACTCATTTATTCACATGATGTAGACTTGCACCATTGGCGGATAGTATAGAATACTTGAAGACATCACTATGTGGCCGCAGCTTTCCTGAGCTATTTTTTCCATTTCATTGGACCAATACCTATTTGACTTCAGTGATCATGGGAGATCAGATTGTACTCCATGGTATATAAATATTTTCAGATTGATTTTTGAGACAGGTTTCACTGGGCCTTGTTTGTGACTATGATAGTTTTTGGCATATAAACGCATTTGTATTTTCCTATTCATGGCCATGAACACTTGTTTGGTATATTTTCCACATGGATCTGCATTGTATTCTTAGAAGCCATGCATGCAAAGTCAATACATAATGTAATAAGAAATTGAGTTCATCCAGCTGGTTCTCTACCACTCCACTTCTGGGTTATTTATAATGTATTTCGGCCATCGCAGATACTCCTCTGATCTCACACATTAGGGGGAATTTGTTATAGAAAGATTTGCCTCACCATTTCTATCTTGCATAGAGGGCCTTTTTCCATTTCCCGATGCAGACTTATCATCCATTTTTCGATGAATCCAGAGCTAAAACATACATTTTTCCACATATACGCTCCCTATCAATTATACAAGATGAGTATACGCTTGATGCTCCATTGCAGCTCGCGTATATCAGGATGTTTTCCAGAAAATACAAAATGAGGTCGGGTTTCCATGTCACGATAGGATATCTATGATCCTTGGCCTTCCATATACTGGAAAAGTTCTGACTTGGCCCTTCAGTGGCATTCTAAAGGCTATAAGAGCACAATTTTGAACTATGGAAAATAGAGAGAAAGCATTCAACTTTGAGAGCAAAGTTACTCTGGAGAAATTACTTCATATTGAGTCTGCATCCGTTTGTCCCTCAAATATGAACACGGTGTTCAGCCCCCAAGCTATTCCCTTATTGTTGAGAGGAACTCTTTGCCTCTTTCTCATGAGCTTGCCTTTGGTGGAGGATTGAAGTGGTGGAGACCCAGTTGGAAGGAACTTGGTTTCTTGGTTTCGAACCGTGCCAACACGAAAGTCTATAATGTTGACACTTCTGCTAATCAATTATTAATATAAATACTCCTTTCCTATCCTATTGGTATCTTGCAAATATATGATTATTATCCATGGGCGTGTTTGTAATGTTTATTAATGGATTATGCTATATGATGTGCTAATCCCTTTTATATCATCACTATATACTTTCTTTGCTTGTTTGTTGATAATTTCTTGTAGGTATAAAGCTTTGGGTCGAAGTGCTCAACGGTGGAACATCATCAAACATTGGATCGAGGCAGGCCTCTTTCTTGTATTGCACATTATTCTATATATCATATGTTTGAATTGAGTTGATTTCTGCAGTCGCATCTGTCTGTTGTGGTTTACCCTTGGCCATAGAGAGGTTTTCCCTTGTAACACTCAATGAATTAGAAGGCACATAGTTGATCCCGAGTACTTGGTTTCCACCAGATGATGGTATACCAGGGACATAGGTCACTTTGATTATGATGGTTACCAGTATGGCACCACACCAACTAGAAAGTATTGGGAGTGGTGGACTTCCAATTTGGTGGTGGGATCATGTTGACGGGCGAAATTGACCGTCCGTCAACTGGGAGAGTGGATCCGGTCCGAGGTTTTCTAAATAAACCAAACCGTTTGGGATAACCCACCCTGACGGGTTTAGCGGCTCCGTTAGCCGATCTAAGTCCTAAGAAAACAAAAAGAAAACTACTCCAAATTAACTAATCTAAATGAAAAATAACAATTAAAACAAACTAATAACCTAATCTAACTATTATATATACAATCTACTATCTAATAATATAATAACTCTACTAAATTTAAATATCTAACTACTAATAGAATCAAATCTTAATAAAAAATGTAGAATATTTATAAATTATAGATTTAGAAGAAAACCTGCAAAAAAAATCAATTGCAAACTGTCCTAAGACAGCGAAACTATTTTTTTGATTTTTTATAATTTTATGAAAAAGAAATAAACTAAAAACTAACTAAAAT
>SNQJ01S0000131.1:465053-477962 GCA_010110895.2 Picea sitchensis
CTCCCTTTGACTCCATTAACCCTAGGAAACGCACTGATCTAAGACCTAGCCTATGAGTATTATGATCAAAAACAACAACTCTCTAATACTTTGAACAAACCCTAACTTTACTAACCCTAGCCTAAAACTAACCTCTAACCTATGTGCTTCCGTCTTCTTTAATGCTATAAACATCTTATATGCAGTAGTTATTTCATATTTAAAGCAATTGAATGGTTGGCTAAGGCGTTATTTTTAAGTGTTGATATTTTTACATTGAATGCCATTAGCATTTATTGTGAAGTGATATTGTAATCATTGCTATTGTACAACTTCAATTTGCTTCATCAATAATATTGTTTACCAATTGCTTATTATCAGAAAGTCATTTATTATATGAAGTACCAACCAGCAAGAAAACTTGCACATGTAGTTTCATTGTTGCTTTGTTCTCGGGCAGGTGATACTTCTTGGTTATTACTTCCAGATTGGCTATAAACCAAACTTTCTGATCAAGTGGTGACTTATGAGGGGTAAATTTATCTTTTAGCTCTTAAACCTTTGCCCTCTCAAAACCCCAGGTCACTGGGGTCGTCTCCCCTGGGCCTTACCTCCCTAAAAAGAAAGAACCATCCCATTGAGGTGACATTGGGTGGGATTGGTTCCAGTTACGCCAGTTTGAACTCCTTTCATCTATCTACTTTCCTAAACTACAAACTGTGCGATAACATTTTGGCGTCGTTGTCGGGGAACACTAAGTCAATTCTCCTCAAAATGACACTTTTCGATAAGCCTTGCCTCAGAGTCTTATTCTTACAAGCTTACCTGTCGACTCCACTTAGGGTGTTTTCCCTTATCCTTTGATAGTTTCAAGAAAATTATCTAGCGACTCTACTGATGACAAAGCCAACTATGACTTCACAATGGGACCCCAGAAACTACAAGCCTTTAGACATGAGTAACATCCTGGGGTACCCTCAACAAATGCCCTTTGAATACATAAATTTGCTCCCTGGATTCACTGGCGGTGATAGAGAGAGCGCTGACTATCACATGAGAAATTTCTGGAACTTCTTCTAGTCCTACCCTGTCGATGATTATGTTGAAGACGTGGATTAAAGTTGCACAATATCACGGATACGGAAACAACTATACATAAGGCAAGGGAAGCAAAGAAAAAACTTGAAAGATCATTACTGCAGAAATTTGATAAGACTTATTCACGACGAAAAGACAACGATTGCAAGTTCTGCGGAGACAAGTGGTCACAAATGCAGCAATCAAAAGTCGTGTATATATGAAGATGAAAAGAAATTTGACACTGCCACTCTGATGACGATGAAAAAGAAGAAAAGAAAATAATTATCGTAAATGTGGAAAAAATTGGTTTCCAGGTAATAGATGTGCATCTAAACACCTATATCATTGTAAAATATTTAACGAAAAAGAAGTGGAGGTTCCTACTGAAGAAGACATGTCTGATTCTTATGCAAAAAAATCACCAAAGGTGTCATTAGATTCCATCACATGCATAAAACAAACTTGTGAGGACAATAATCTAGAGGTTTTAGTCCAGAAAGAAAAACCACCTACAGTACGTTATACTCCACCTCATATGAGGAGGAAGGGTACTACCCACAACATCCCGGGTGGGAAACCCATGATTTCATTTAAATCAATTACAAAATTTCGACAAATATACAAACTTTGGAACTACAAACCGAATACTACGCTCTACCCCTTTGTGGAATGGACATGGTATTGGGAGCAGAATGGTTGATGCAACTCAGAACCTACACCACAAATTGTCCAGAAAAATTCATGGAATTCAGATGGAAGGGAAAGAAATACAAGTAATACAGTTCAGGAAACCAAAATCTTCCTCAAAAAGAACTTACAAATCTCATACTTTCGCCGCAAATGAGTCTACAAAATAATCACAAACAAATTCAAAATCAAGGTGAAAGTTTGCAAGAAAAGACAAATTCATCTAGGATTGCTTTGAGGACAAAGCAATTTTGAAGGGGAAGGCAATGTTATATATACAATAATAAATAAAATGTAATGTCCCCACTTTGGGATATCATTATATTACAGAGTGTTATGATGACCAGAGTAGCCAAATGGAGGTTATAGCGAGTACAGGGGCTATTGAGGGGTTTTGGGGGGTGGGCTTGCATCATTTATCTTATTTCATCATCATAATCCATTTTGCACAGCTTGGCTTTGGCTTCGTTGCATTCTGACGATCTCTGTAATTTTGAGTTATTTTGGGCTATATGTTAATTAAATTCACTAAGGAGGTCGTATTGGGCATAATACTTGGAGGAACCTCTTAGTGTAATAGCTCATTGGAATCGGGAGGAATAGCACTACAAGATAAGATGATGAGAAGTGACTTTCAGTGGTCAGGGAAGCCACAAGGAGGGATAAACTACTTTTTAGAGGAAAAATGGTTAATTAATTAATTAATAATTAAATAAAGTAAAAGTCACTTGGAGAGCAGGGAGGATAAAAGAGAGACAAGGGCCTCTATTCTCTCATTATGTTGTTTATCATTTGATATCTGGCTTCTTACTAGTGAGCCCATGCACTTGGGGGTTTTCAGGGTTTTGGCTTAACAAACCCTAGAGATCAACTCAGTGGTGAAAGATCACACCTATCTTGATCCAAGCTTGGTCATGGAGGTGAAAGATTCATCCCTCACCATTCTACATCAGATCCATTCAGTTACAGAGGGATTCTACATCAGCCACAGGTTCAAAGAAAGAGAGGGGCACAACATTGAGGGTTTCCAGCAAGGGGGGCGCACTTGTGGAGCTAGTTCAGTTCGATTTGGTCAAGGAGAAGGAGTTTTGGAGAGATCAGCTATTGGGTTATCTTGGTAGACGCCATAGTGCCTTTCTTGGCTCATCTGGAAAGTGTTTTGATAGAGTATTGATTTATTGTGTGGATGGTACAGTTTCTTCTAGAGGAAGGGCGCAATTGTTGAAGTGGATCTCTTCATGGGAAGGGTGCAAACTTCATTATTCAGCAAGGAGACCTTTCTACATTGTTCCTAGCCTTCAGATCTACTCTTCCCCAGTGTTTTGGTGGCTATTGGGGCCAAGGATGAAGAGGGTCGAAATATTCCATAGAGCTACAGCCAGGGCAAGGGCACAACTATTCCAGATTGAGGGTTTGATCCAGCAGTGGGCAGAGATCTCAGTGGCCATTCATCTTCGACAGCCATGTGGCCTTTGGAGGCTTGTATCATCTCTTCTTGGGTTATTGTCATTGTGTTATGAGTTCTCATGCTCTATTGTTCCAGATCTGTAGATCTATTCTGTCAAGATCTTCTACTACTATGAATAAAATCAGATCTGAGGTATTTTTGGTTATTCCTTGTGTTGTTGATCTTGCATCTTGTTGAGGTATGTTCCATTGCTATATCTTCTTTAATTATTGCTGCAAACACACATAAAAACCATCATATTAAACCCTAGTGCAACTCATGAGACTTAAGACTGCAAAGTGTTTGACGAAATGCCACAACCAGAAAACATTTAAAAATCAATGAAAACGAAATGTTCTTGGCATCTTGGCTTGGGAACATTACAGTGGTATCAGAGCGTTGATCCTCCCAGCCAGTGAGGATTAGCACATGCATCCAAAGCTTAGACTCCTGCTAGTTTGAGGGGTCTTCCATAGGGAGAAATGGATAGACAGGAATTGGAGTTAGCCCTACGTGAGTTGATAGCTGACATACAACATACTGGAGCACTATGTAGACAAATGGGAGAGAGAGCATCACTACCAGCTAGCAGATGGAAGGAAGAACAGAGCATTCCTACACCCATTAGGAGCAAGTAACTTTGCTACATCTGCAAAGTGCTTTGGGTACCAGATCATAGATGTAGGGGTAAAGGTAAGAGACGCATTATTGAGGTGCACTATGACAGTGAGGATGAGGAGGTGTATGAGGATGCAGTGGTAGATGCTTATTTGTAGGCAATTTGATGATGCTAGTGACTCTTGCACACTTGTAGAGGCTAGTTACTCTTGCACGCTTGGGGAGGATAGTGACCCTTGCACATTGGAGGGACAGTTGGATGGACAAGATGATAGCACATGTGCTTTAGCAGTCATATCACATAGTGTTGATGACCTTACACTTCAACAGAGTGGTGACACTAGTAGAGATCCACACGTGTTAGCACCTAGACATGATGAGGTTCCTATGGTGACTGTGACACAGTTGGTACCTTCTCAAACACCTATGATAGCCATGACACTGGAGGATATCAGTGGCATTAGTGATATAGTAGTGGAGCCATGCACATGGATTGCACACCAGGGACAGATGGACCTTCATGAGAGACATGACTTGGACACAGTTGATCTTACACAGGCCTATGAGGAGAGTGGGTCATCTCTTTTGGAGACTCCATTATTTGGTCAAGTTGTGGAGACTGACAGTTTGATGGGACACTTACTTCTAGGATTGGTCAGCAGTGATGGGGATGTACCACTTATTGGTCGGAATGACCCTAGCACGTGTCTGGACATATCTTTATGGGATCTAGGCGCAGATGATAATAGCAGGGTGAGTGCACAGGAGGATACAGTGTGATTCGGATGGGGGTAGCAGTTGGTGATGGTGTGCAGTGGCACACAAGAGGATCCAATAGCACAGTGGACAGTGGACACTTCAGTGCCTTATCTTTTGCAGAGAGTGTTGTTGGGGATTCCATGGTTGACACTAGTAGTGAGGGGCATGAGGTAGCACCTCAGCATGACTGTGATCAGGGGTCACGCTACTTGGCAGGACAATTGAGAGTCGGTGAGGACATGATCATGGTAGCCACTAGGCGCATTGATGACACACATGCATTGGTGGTTGATTGTTGTTGGAGGGCATCGATGGCACATGATAGTTCAGATGGGGGATTTGCCATGGATAACTTTCATACTCTCAGGGAGAGAGTGTTTGTGATGAGGACCGACTACCAGCAGTTGTTGATGGACAGGGATTACCTATTTGAGATTGGCGAGAAGTATCACAGGGCCCTGAGGGAGAAAGAGTTGGAGGTGGACAAACTCACTCATGAGTTGGAGAGCACATGAGGATGCTTGAAAGGCACACAGACATCCCTTCAAGAATCAGAGTCCAGATCAGAGGAGCTTCTTGAGGAGATTAGGCAAAGATCCACTACATCTATCTTAGTAGAGAGTCAGATATATCCTTCAATCACACTGCTAGAGGATGTTGGTAGTTTAGCAGAGGAGCACCAGTTGATGGAGGAGCATGAGGAGTACCCAAGAACACTAATGAGTATGGAGAGTTATAATCCGGAGGCGCAAGAGCTACCCTCCACGAGGATCTTTGAGACAGTCGAGCACTCACATACGCATGGGGACTCCAAAGCCAGGGGCAGTTATGAGGACACTTCCATTTGTGTCCCAGGAGTGGTTGACCTTCATGTAGAGGTTGACCCAGTAGTACACCCAGGACCCATGATGTTGCAGGAGTATACATGAGATTGCATGAGTATGCAGGAGCATACAGTGGTGAGTGATAGTACACAAAGACATGCAGGGGTGTACGGTGGGATTCAGAGGGACGTATTGGATTGCAAGGAGGAGACACACTCAGTGGAGCATGGAGATGCCTCTCCTTTCCAACAGCACATAGTTCTAAGAGATCACCTTCACAGTATAAGCAATTGCATGAGAGATGAGGGATGGAGAGTGGTTGACCAGCAGTTGGAGGAGTTACCCTCGGTTGTACCTGATGATTGGGGTTCAGTGATGACTACAGGCGAGTATTTACCATGGATACCGGTGGACGAGCTTTTGGTTGAATCCTTGGGATTGACCAAAGCAAGTGATACTTCCCAGTCCTACAATCAGCTACAGATGTTTTTGTTATCCTTTCCCGACACTTTCATCATTGATAGCAACATGGGGGGAGATAGACAGTGGTAGAGGACATGGAGAGTTGTTAGGCCGAGACCACCTGACAGGAGTGCTTTTACGGCATACAGCAGGATTGGGGTGGATCATCATAGGCAGACAGTTGAGACTTTGTGCGTGATGGTGAGCATCTTAGGCCATGGGATAGCAGACATCTCAGAGGGCGACACAGATATAGATTCTCATGGGGATGAGCATGGAGGGCTTCCAACAATGATCAGTATGACACAGGAGCAGTTAGTGGGGATTGGAAGTGATAAACTTCCAAGTTTGCCATGGGATCCGGGAGTCCATTTTGTTAGTAGGTTGTTTCACCTTATGATGACCCAGGTTGGGCTAGAGAACCACATACTACACTTTGGGTTGGTTTTGAGTGGGCTTGCAGGGGGCTTGTCCTATGGAGCGAGACAGTTTCTCCCTTTTGATCCTCATGATCGAGTATGGAGAGGGTTGGGCAGATACTACTTCAACTGAGGTACTTTTACCAATGCAGCTTCTGGATAGCAGGTCCAGTTTCCACAGGTATTCCAGCGTGAGGATCCAGGAGTGGGGGATCCAGTATGTACATGGTGAGAGGAAAGTCATGATCGGAGTAGTGAAGCGCCAGCGTGGTGATCTTTGGCAGAGATTAGAATGGGACCCGGGAATTGTAGGGTTGAGCATTTCATTGACTGATGGAGGCGAGTGGACCCTTGCAGGGGAAAGTTATTTTGACTTTCCATTGAGCTTTAGTATTGAGGAGAGCATGTCACTTGAGGGTGATTCATTGAGGTCTCGCAATACCTCCAACAGCATGTGCAGTTGGTGGAGACCGTGTTGGTCTTGGTATGGACTTGGAGGATGGGCTCATTCCAGGTTGAGGCCATGTGTCATTTGCAGGAGACTCATGGTGTTGATATGTTTCACGATTATGCTTCACACGGTATTGCAGTTCACATCCTGATATGGGACCCAGGGGATGGAGTGCGTGATAGTTCATCTTTGGATGGAGCCTACTGTGTGTCTCACAGGTGGACATGGGACCCCAGTATTTTATATGGATTGATTCAGTTATTGCTTGAGGACAAGCAATATTCTAGCAAGGAGGACTGTAATGTCCCCACTTTGGGACATCATTATATTGCAGAGTGTTATGATGACCAAACTAGCCAGATGGAGGTTATAGCAAGTACAGGGGCTATTGAGGGGTTTTGGGGGGGTCGGCTTGCATCGCTCATCTTCTTTCATCATCATGATCCATTCTGCACAGCTTGGCTTTGGTTTCGTTGTATTCTGACGATTTCCGTAATTTTGAGTTATTTTGGGCTATATGTTAATTAAATTCACTAAGGAGGTCATATTGGGCATAATACTTGGAGGAACCTCTTAGTGTAATAGCTCATTGGAATCGAGAGGAATAGCACTACAGGATAAGATGATGAGAAGTGGCTTTCAGTGGCCAAGGAAGCCACAAGGAGGGATAAACCACTTTTTAGAGGAAAAATGGTTAATTAATTTATTAAAGTGATTTAATTAATTAATTAATAATTAAATAAAGTAAAAGTCACTTGGAGAGACAAGGTGAGCAGGGAGGATAAAAGAGAGACAAGGGCCTCTATTCTCTTATTATGTTGTTTATCATTTGATATCTGGCTTCTTGCTAGTGAGCCCATGCACTTAGGGGTTTTGAGGGTTTTGACTTAACAAACCCTAGAGATCAACTCGGTGATGAAAGATCCCACCTATCTTGATCCAAGCTTGGTCACGGAGGTGAAAGATTCCTCCCTCACCATTCTACATCAGATCCATTTAGTTACAGAGGGGTTCTACATCAGCCACAGGTTCAGAGAAAGACAGGGGCGCAACATTGAGGGTTTCCAACAAGGGGTGCGCACTTATGGAGCTAGTTCAATTCGATTTGGTCAAGGGGAAGTTTTGGAGAGATCAGTTATTGGGTTATCTTGGTAGACGCCATAGCACCTTTCTTGGCTCATCCGAGAGGTGTTTTGATAGAGTATTAATTTATTGTGTGGATGGTACGGTTTCTTCTAGAGGAAGGGCGCAATTGTTGAAGTAGATCTCTTCATGGGAAGGGTGCAAACTTCATTATTCAGCAGGGGGACCTTTCTACATTGTTCCTAGCCTTCATATCTACTCTTCCCCAGTGTTTTGGTGGCTATTGGGACCAAGGAGGAAGAGGGCCGAAATATTCCATAGAGCTACAGCCAGGGCAAGGGTGCAATTATTCCAAATTGAGGGTTTGATCCAGCAGTGGACAGAGATCTCAGTGGTCATTCATCTTCGGCAGCCATGTGGCCTTTGGAGGCTTGCATCATCTCTTATTGGGTTATTGTCATTGTGTTATGAGTTCTCATGCTCTATTGTTCCAGATCTGTAGATCTATTGTGTCAAGATCTTCTACTACTATGAATCAAATCAGATCTGAGGTATTTTTGGTTATCCCTTGGGTTGTTGATCTTGCATCTTGTTGAGGTATGTTCCATTGCTATATCTTCTTTGATTATTGCTGCAAACACACATAAAAACCATCATATTAAACCCTAGCACAACTCATGAGACTTAAGACTGCAAAGTGTTTGACGAAATGCCACAACTAGAAAACATTTAAAAATCAATGAAAACTAAATGTTCCTGGCATCTTGGCTTGGGAACATTACATAAAAGCTAAAATAATAATAAAATAATAAATAATAATAATTAATAAATGTTAAGTCGTGACTATTCATAAAGGGCACCTTAGGCCATATATTAAGTCGGGGGGCCTGAATGTACGATCATTCATCATTCAATAATTATTCAATACATATATATTTATTATTCATTGTAACATTACATTTGTTATTAATTCGTAGACAAAATATTTCTGAATAAATATTGATTGATAATGATTAATAGATGATGATACAATCACCCTCATGAGGATTTACTTATAGCATTCACTGGTCATGAGTTGAAGAGGTACGTGCCTCTTGATCATGAAGAAGTATGTGCTACTTGATCTTTCATTTATTTAATTAAGTTATTATTGTTATTATGTATTTATATTTATTTTATGTTTGTAACATCGCCACCCTCTTAAGGGATGCTTTGTCCTCAAAGCATAGTAAAATAGGTTTCTCTCTAGTTGAGCATGTTTTTGTAGTGAAATGAAGTGTTTTATGTTGGTGGTAATTGATTCTTCTTGAGAGTAGACCCTTCGAAACCATATAGTTTATAGGGTTGACCTTGCCAATTAAATTCCATGAATTGTTCTTCAAGGTTTGTGGCATAACTCCCCAACTGTATCAACCAATCCGCACTTAGCACCATATCCATTCCTTCGAGTGGTAGAGCGTAGAATCATGTTTGTAGTTCTAGTTCTTGTATTTGAACTGATATTTTATGACATTTTCCAACTTCTTTGACCCGTTGTCGATTAGCAACCTTAACGGTGAGGTCCCTGGTGGGGTAGATGAAACAGTTCAGTTTTTTTGCGACATCAATGTCTATACAGTTATGAGTACTGCCAGAATCTACGAGTATTGTTATATTTCTATCTTTTATTACACCCTTAAGCTTTAGGGTCCTAGGTTGTGGTTTTCCTGTCACGGTTGCCAATGGAACTATAGATTTGCTTTCTTCTTTTCTTGGAGATTGGCTCTTATCCTTTCTGAGATGTGGCGGAATATATTTTGCAATCGATTAGTGTAATTTTCCTTGGTTTTTTGGAGTAATGTTCTCTCCTTGAAGTTTGTTTTCTTCATTTAGGTTTTTTTGGACACATGAGATTGAAGCTAGTGATATTTTTTGCGGTATTTCATCATGGTCAGAATTTGTGTTGTAGGCTATAGTGATTTCATCCTCTATTTTGAGGACTTCTACTTGTTTTCCATTCACTATTCTAAAGTAGAGTAATGACTTATCCTCACATCTGTGCCTTGGTGTCCAATTTTCCCCGCACTTACGACCTAAGTCACTTGACACGGGGACACAGGACATAGAGGACACGAAAATACGAGTATCCGACATGGGCACTACGACCACCAGAAACAGGACACGGAGGACACGTTATATATATATATATATGGCATTGCCAACTCAACACCGTTGTCCAAACCCATATCATCAGGAAACACATCCCACATCTTTGTCTTTCCCTTCAACCACTCTTCTCTCTGCCCAGTTCCTGCAAATAAGACAAAAATTGGTGTGCACATACACCACTAAGTCACTTGACACGATGACAAAGAGAAGAGTTCAACAGAAGAGTTTATACTTGAGTGAAGGGTACATTTTTACTAGGGTCGTGACAGAAGAGTTCAACAATCAATGCCACCAACATCGAGGTACATATAGGGCATGGTGCCCTTGATTAAATGCCAGTTTCATACCCTCTTACATGATATAATCCAGTAGAAACATTGCAATCCTGCCAATCTTGAAATCCTGAAAACCGTTAAGTCTACTGAATTTTGAATGGGACCTAAAATTCTACTTTCTCCATATGAAGTCCAATGAGGTTGGAACCACTCTCAAACATCCTGAAACAATTAATGGTAATGTTAAAAATTTAAGTAAAAGTGACAGAAGTGACATTCTCCTTTAGCTTTCATTTTCATGCATCCTTTGACATTCTCCTTTAACTTTCATTTCCATCCATCCTTTTACTTTAAGAATTTAATATTACCATTAATTACTAGGGCGGCTGAAACGGAGGGGGGTGGGGACCTCTTTATATAGAATTAGTAAGGCAAAATAACCCTTTGTTGCACATTGAAACACCTCACAGCTGCAACTTGCATGAGAAAACATGAGCCAGTGTCCTTTTCTGAGCAGGACATGTGTCCTATTTTCAGGACACGCATGTCCTGTGAACATGACACGTTCTAAACGTGTATCCGACACGTGTCCTACCGTTTCGTGTCCGACACGTAGGATACGCGACACGAGGGGGGGTTTGGACGTGTCAGGTGACTTAGCTTGCGACAATTGTTTTTCTTCTTGTTCTCTCTCTTTGATTCACTACTGAATGTATTTGATTCCTTCTATGCTTTGCAAGTATATAATTTTTTATTCTCACATATGTGCCCTGAAAACCAATTATCTCCACAACATCTACATTTGTTCACCCATTTCTTATCTGGGTTAGACTTATCTGTAGAGTACTTATTTGATTTTCATTTGAATATATATTTGATGCTTCTGGACCTACAAATGATGGCTTATTGAACTTGTCTTTAAGTTCAATTAATTTTTCCGCATGTCTAGCATCCTCAATAGATTTAGGATTCCATAGTTATTTTGCTACAGATATAATCTGTCAACCCACAGATATACATTTTTAGCAGTTGTTCATCAGTTAATCCACTTTGCCTTGTTGCCAACACCTCCCATTCGTGTGTATAGTCGTTTATGTTTCCTTTCTGTTTAAGATGCACGAACTTGTTATATAGGTCATCATCCTCTTCGTCATGGAACCTTTTTAGTAGGGGAACTGTGAAGTTTTTCCAATGGAAGGAACGAGCGTCACATTTCCTCGACCACCATAGGAACCAGTCCTAAGATTCTCCTTCTAAACTATTGGAGGTTGTCATTACTTTTTCTCATTCGCCTAGCGGGGGGTTTGATTCAAAAATAGCAGAGGGTTTTGGATGGGCATCAGAACCTAAGTGTGTGTGTGTGTATTGTATTGTAAACAATGAAGAGATATGATGAATAAAAGATTAGAGGTGCGGCTCTAAACATGTTGTTGGTCTTCCCAGTTTCGGTTTCTAGGGTAAAATCTCTATGTAATGTGTGTGTGTGTGCCATTGTATCTTTTATGTTTTTATTAAAAATCCATTTGCAGTAATTTATTGTACAAGGTTAAAATCTACAATTTGGATGTGAGGTTCAAGACCGGTTATATACGATTGAACTAGACGTTTTGTTGATAAGTCGGGTACTCCTATGGCCAGTGTTTCCCAATCACGAGTAAAATGTCCACATTTCCTTTTTGTTGTAATCTCATGAGCTCTATGAAAAAACCCTCTTCTTTGATACCTCGAAATCTTTTAAAAAATTAATCTTTAAAGTTATTCCAACTTATTGCGTATCTTTTTTTTTCCACCACATGTACCAGTTATACGCATCTCCCTCTAGTTACATGGATGCATATCTGATTTTTTCATCCTCGTTATAGATACCATATAGATACCATAAATTTCGAAATATTCTTCTGCTTTGTTAAACCAAGCCACACCTTGTTTTTCGTTCCCGTCAAATTTTGACAATTCTAGTTTTGCTCTTGGCAGATAAAAACCGGTTTGGTTTGCATATGGAGGGAATTTGTTAGGACCTACCATGCCCTGAGGTATACTTATTTGTGGGTTTGTCGTATTAGACAAGGCTATATTTACTTGCAGATTTGAGGTACTAGAAGGGCTCGACGGAGGGTTGAGAGTACTTGGAGAGTTTGGTTGCAGAATGGTTGTGTTTAAAGACGCGACCTGTGTTGCTAGATTGGTTATGAGGTTTTTCATTTCAACATCCTTATTTTTAGACACACGACCTGTGTTGCTAGATTGCTAGACCTTGGTTTTCCTTTCAACCATCCTTATTGAGACATTTAGAGTTCCAAGATGCGACAAGATCTCATAAAAATTATCACAAACACAAACACAAACAATGACACCATTCAATCTACCTACCATAATTGACAAAAAATAAATATATCACAAATCTTGAACTCTCTCATGCAGCCAGTGGCAATTACATCTCCACTTGAAAAAAATTGGGTTTGGGCCACAACAAAATTGCCATCTCAGTGTTTGGAGATATTCATAGTGGCTCAAAATTCCAAGCTGATGGAACTTGTTGCCATCCTAATACACACTTGCAAACGTGAGCTAAGTCCAGCTCACTTAGTGTGTCCTTGGAGGCACAATGCCTAGGTTCACAGTCCACACTGTCACCTTGACTGGAACCTCTTCCTTCTAGGCTTACTCCTAGGGAAGC
>SNQJ01S0000131.1:495846-541502 GCA_010110895.2 Picea sitchensis
ATTCTAGATGGTTGATGCTCGAATGATTAATCATTGATGTACTACTACTTACTACTATGGATGCCATTTTAATGTTACAGTGTACAAATATGCATGTTTTCATACATTCTGCAACTAATTTGTCTTTCTGCATGTTTTTTTTAATATAAATGCAATATATATAAAAAAAATTATATATATAGATATATAGATATATAGATATAATAGACGCTTTCGGGACGCTTCGCTTCCAAGGATTTTTTGAAAATGACGCTCCCGACGCGTCGCTTCCTAAAAACGCTCCCGACGCGTCGCTTCCTAAAAACGCTCCCGCTTCGCTTCGCGCTCTGGCAACATTGGTTTCAGGTGAAGTCAGGGCAAATTGTGGAGGAAAGAAGTGTATTCCTTCATCTAGTTCGGTGACAATTCCTGTATTGGGAGAATGGCTCGTAGATGGGGTTAAGGATTTAGCTGATAGGACTTTGATGGGATACTTTTGAAGACCAAAGATGCATCTCTCTCAGTTGGTTGCTAGATCAGTTCAACATGGATAGTTGTTGTCCATGGCAAAGTTTGGATCACACCTCTATAGAGAGGTTTCCTTTCATTTATGTTTGAAAACTCTGTGAATAAGGAAGCCATACTCTCTATAGGGCCATGAACCTATGTTTCTGCCAGTAAGCCTTTAATGCCATGGGTCGATTCTTTCAATTTAAACCAGACAGTGAAAGAGAAGATTTTTATTCTGGATTTGCTTCCTTGGTTTGCCCCTTCATCTATGACACTAAAATATTTTGAAATTTGTTGGTGATTCTACTGGATCCTTCAAAGGTTTGGCTTCAAAAACCCTAGAAAGGGAGAGTATGACTTGATTTCTAGTTTTGACATACTTGACAAGCAGTCTTCTAGAGGAAATCATTTTTAAGTGGGGGAATAAGAATGGGTTCAAATGGTTCCTGCTCTTTCAATGTTAGTGTGCCTCAAAGAAGAGACCAAAAGCTTCCAAGCTTGATGAAAATCATGTTTCCAAGAATGGGGTATTATCCAAATCTTTCGTTACAAGGGAAAAGTTGAATGATTCTGTAGAAACGGCATTGAAGCAAGGTCTCCAAGAAGGTGGGTTTGAACTTTGGAGAGATTGGCATATTGGATGAAGATGGATGGGCTATTGGATGTTGGTGCAACTCATGAAGTTCTCTTCGAGGTGGAGTTGGTTCTAGAGGTAGCTTTGGTGAAGGCATCAAGGGTTTTTTTGAGCAGGCTCCTTGGTCAATGGGGAATCGGCTATTTTAGAGAAGATGGCCAAATAGCTACTGGCCATTCATGGGCAGAAAGGAGGCACAGTTTCACCGAAGGATGAGATTTCATTGGGGGTTGATCTTGAGCTCATTCACACAATGTTGGAGGATGGTGCAAGAGGTGGATTGGGGTTAGAATATGGCTAATTTGCTCGCCCTTTTGACAATTCTAACAAAATAAACAAGAGAAATCCTCTACCCATGCCAGGTTAGGAATATCTAGTGTGTCGTATGATAACTCAACATATTTCGGCGAAACATTAAAGAAGGATGGTGTGGTGGGTGATGTTATGATGGGGGTTTCTATGCCAAAGGAATCCACATCTTTCTTAGAACAACCCTTGATAGTTTCTAGTTTCGGTTGCTCAGCTAATAGTAAGCTAGGCAGAGATGAGTTTTCTTCTGTAAGGGTCACAACATAGTCCAAGATGGCTCTACTTCTATTAGGTGTGGACCCTCGGATCAAAGTCCTCGTTGGGAGAACAATCCCAACTAAATGAACATGTGATCTCTTTTTCATCGATTTTGAATATGATTCTAAGGCCAACGGTGATCGAGGAAGGGAAGAGAGAATGTTAATCAACTAGTGTTCAAATTCAAGGTCCTCGTGTCTCTTCTATGGATGATGATTCTATTTTGGATCTTGGTTCTTCAACATCTGGGTATTTAGGTAAGCGAGGCAAATATTTAAAACTAATGATGGATCCAGACATATTGATGACCCCTTCTCCACCCAACTCTCATACTCGGAGTTCGACTGAGGTTATGAAGACACATGGTAGAAGATAGGAATGGTTTTGCTAGGACATGATGTCCCTTTTTCTCGCAGTTTTGTGAGATGATATTATGAGTCATAGATTGTAGGTGGAAACACCTAGTTTGATTAATTTTAGTCTTGGTTGCACAAGCCTTGTTTTTTGGGGGTGATGCCCTATATATTAACTAGAATTTTTACAATATACAACATTAAAGACTTGTGATTTATTTTGTACAAGCTCTTTGGAGCTGAATAATTTGTAATAGCTCTTCGAAGTAACTTGCTTGATCCATGAAATACTAGACTTTTTTCTATAGAAAAAAAATAATTGTATTCAAGCAAATGGCGAAGAAGCATTGTAATGATTAGTCAATGTTATGAGTATACCGTCACAAAGCATTGTATCTATCAACTTCTCTATCATCAATCATTTATAGATTGATATATCAATTTTCCTATATGGATTTCAGCCTACTATCCCTTTTACATTAGATATTCTAGTAAATGAACTTTCATATTTCTATAAATAACTTGCACTTGAGATATTAGATTGTCTATACTAATAACATCATGTAGTTGCATATTCCAAACATATTTGTTCGTTGTCATCACATAACTACCACATTCTAGGGGAGTTGTCATGCCACACCGTTGCTCTCCGATCTAGATGTCATCCAAGAAAGTAACTGCCACTAAAGCAACATCATTGCAAAAGATACCGCTGTCAAAAGACAGGTCATGATTTAGAAAGATTGTAACTTAAGATGATTTCTTAGGCCCTTTGCAGTTGGCATACAAAATGTACACACTGTTGGCATACAAAATGTACACACTATTTGGCCACTAATGAGGGGTAATACCTCGAAACAGGCATGAGTTCTGCGTTGTATTATTTAAAAAGGGGTCCTGCACTGGGTGGCTACAACAGTCGTAACTTAAGATGATTTCTTAGTCCCTTTGCAGTTGGCATACAAAACGTACAGCACTATCTAGCCACTGATGATGTAACATCCAGTTCCATTGAGCACATTTTATATTGACTTATTCTTTGAGAACACTTGCAAGCAAGTGATCCGGTTATGACACATTATGACTATGCTTTGATTATGAGTATATTGTGATGTCATTGTGATTACATGTTAAATTCTAGATATATATATTGACAGGGATTATTGATGACTTCCCCTAACTGTGCAGGATACATGACAGGTTGAGGATGTCAATGGCATCAACGGACTTCCTTGGACTCTGGATTGAGTCAGGGAGTGGACTTATATTTGGTTTGAGTATTTGATTATACGCATGAGTTATATGTTGATTTCAGCATCGATGTTATGTATATGGATTATTGACATTGTTCTTGTCAGTGGATGCAGGCATGGTGACGCGTGCTAATCTGACTCACATATGGAGTAAAGGGGTCATACACAGAAACCAGACATATGAGAAAGAGGTGTGGCAACGTCCCTGCCACATCCTACTAGCACTCTCGCCGTGACCTGAACAAAGGTTAATAATTATCTCATTCCGAGAAGTCCACGATACTGTGAGGGCAAACTGAGACAGTCGCTCATGAAGAATTCTAAGGGGCGCGCAATAAGGCGGAATCCTTATTCCCTAGACAAACCCTTAGTCTCTCACAAGGTCAACCAGTGGAGTGTTGACTCCAAGTGTCTGACAAACCTCCAAACTAGTCAAAGGCGAGTGGCACCCTTGGAGCACGAAAGTGTCTTGAAGCGCACGTCGCGTAAACAAAATGGTGAGTCAATAAAAATATAGAAGGCCTAGAATATAAAATAAAAATGTCTGGACCTTGATAGAAAAGAGCATACAATTATTTAGTAAATTAAACTAGAAAACTAACAAAAGTCTAGGTCTAAGATGTTTGACTAAATAAAACATTTAAACTTGAATAAGGGAAGTTAGACTTAATAATATTAGAAAAGGAGAATAAGAATGAAAGTTGGATAGATGCACATGTGTGCATGAAAATAATAAAAATGGATTTTTAAATAAAACGAAACAAAAACATGAGAGAATAGGTGGCCAACTTAGAGTTAGTATCTTAAGTCAATCAACCACTAATCCTAACTAAGAGAAGACTCCTAATCCAACTCAAACTAAAATTTAGTTAGGGGACACAAATTAAATGAGGGATTAGGGAACTAAGAGACAACTAAGAGGAAAAATAGGAACAAATTGGGGAATGTGAGGGAAAATGTCTAAATAAATCAAATAAAAAGGGAATTAACATGTGCAACTTGAGGAAAGTGTGACATGTGTAGTGGGTGAATAATCCTTAATTAAATTATTAAAATTTGATTAATTGTGCATGAGAGGACAAGTGTCGTTGCTAATTTTCCTATAAATGAAATGGAGAGGAAGAGAGAGGGGACCATACTATTGTATGAATGTTATGCTACTGAAAAAAAAATTGACTAGTTTCCTTGTGGAGAGTTGGGTTGCAAACTTGAGCAAGAGGTGGAAGCCTCTCCTTGCGAGGGCAAGTTTGTGCTATTGAGTTTATTTTTTATTTTCTGTGTGTGGCCCCTTTGCGGCTCGGGGGGCTAAGGCGGAAGAAGAGTACCCCTAGAGTTGGCTGGGAGGTACCGGTGAAGTCCTTGGATTGGCAAGCGAAAGGAAGGATTGTTGCGCAAACTTTTGGATTGAAGATTCATATATGAAGATTTTTTGAGGTCCTAACAGGCTGCCAACTAGGTCTGTCTTGGCTCTAAGTTTCAACTGTCCAACTGTTCTTTGTTGTTGTTTTATAACAGCAAACAGTCCAGGAACTTTTATGTTGTTTTGTTACGGTTACATATGCATTTAAGGTGCTCTTGCATGTAGTTTTAGTTGCTCATAAGTTAGCACATGCATACCTCAAAATATATAACACACCTTTAGATCTTTACAACTATGAAATGATGTTCTAAACTCTAGCATGCATGAAATTAGGACACAAGTATTTTTGGTCAACACGACCCTGGATAAAACCCCCCCGGGGAAAACCAGTTTGGAATGTAAGTCTATATAAGTGATGTAAGTAGTGTGAGATACAACAAGTACAATAAAATAAATGAACCTGTTACAATGGCAGCTCCTCTCAAGTTGCTATACAGGTCCAAGAAGGTGAATGTTCCCCAGCATGGTGCGCCCTCCTCATTAGTTGCTCAATCCCACTCTAGCCTTGCGCCCTTGCTCCTTAATGCTTTGTAGAAGAAACCCTTGCACACAAATCTGCTCTTATGTGCTACCTCTCCAACAAAACAAACCAAACAACAAACTGCCAAGTATAACTCATGCTCACTAGGTGTGCACCCTCCTCCTATAGTACGCCCTCCTCCAAGCAAGTATAAACACCACAAATAAATGGGAGCCAAAGCCTCCTAGAGCCCTCCATGGAAGGAGGCGCCCTTGTTACCCTCATCCTTTGCTTCCATTCCCATCTCCATTGCTCTCCTCTAACTCTCCAAGACAACAAAAGAGTGAATGAGCCTCCTTTTGCCCTATGTGCCCCTCTTAAGGAATCATAAGGAAACCTAAAAAGATCAATGGCTAGGATCACTCCAAGCCATATATAATCCATGGTTGAGATCTCTCAAAAAGAATCTCAACTCAAAACCCACTTTGGGTAAAGTTTCCATAGTTCACTTTATGTCCCCCAATTCACCCACAAAGTGAATTAATAGTCACTTTTCACTCAAGTGACAAATTTCACCCTTTTGACTAAGGAAAATGTCAAAGTGAAATTAGACATAAAGTATAAGGCACAATGGGTCAAATATTTCCCTCTTGTACTTAGAGACCCACAACCACAAGGGGATCACTTCCCTTGGTACACCAGAACTCAACAATATCAAGTGTCAACCTCCTTCTGGTTACGGTTATTTTGTTGTTTCAAGGTTTATTGATAAATAGAAATTTTAAATATGTAATTCAACCAGTTATGGATTGGAAGATAGGTAGTGAAATTGTATTTCTGGTAAATTTTATAATAATCTCTGACAAAATATTTATATTTATAAATTGTTCCTTCTACGAATATTGGGTTCCTTATTATTCAGAAAAGCGTTGACATGGGTTGCTTATTGAAAGAAATGATGCTTCCAATCTTATTTATAAATCTTCATTTCAATGATTATAATGAATTAAATCGATGGCGAAAAATAAAATAAAAAATTGTAGCGTATTAAACTTATGAAGAAATTTTCATGGATGGGGTGTCTGCGATTTCAAGTTTCAACAGACGGACAATCAGAGGGGAGGCCACCAAACGGACAATCAGAGGGGAGGCCACTTGGCCTGGTCCCCTTCCACCTGGAGTCGACACAGGCGTACCCTCCCTCTATCGTCACCTCATGAATTTAACCTCCTAGTTGTCGCTCCTCGGTTCTCACTCGATGTTGACCTGTTGTTGTCACTTGACGAATTGCTTCGTGTGAATTTTAATGGAGATGGGTTGGACGAAGTCACAGTCCCATCACCAATCTAGCCATGGAGGTTTTAGGCCTGAGCCTTGGAGCGCCAAGGCTCATTCAAGCCCTTGGCCTCTGAAGTCTCAGCCCCTCCCAGTTTTTGACGTCGTCCTTCCACTCTGGTTCGAGCTCCTGTTGTCATCACGGTTTTTGCAGTGTCACTCTGTCTAGTTGGTCTTGCGCTCGTTGAGCAACCACTCGCACTCTTCCTTCGCGCTCTATATCTGGTTTCCGAAGGCCATTTCTATGCCTCGTCTCAGGGGAAAATCGAAGAGGGGAGCGGCCTAGTATGCGGCCAAAGGAAGGGCAGCGCGAGGGCGCAGCTCTCCTCCAAAAACCGAGGGCGCGGCCCTCCTGCTCGGTCAACTCGAGACAGTACCTCGAACCTCTCCCCGCTGTCGAATCCCTTTGCCTGTCGAATCGAATGGTTCGACAATCTAGCAAATTCCCTCGGCTTCACTCCACCTCCTCCTCCCCCACCTTGCCGGCCCCCACCTCCACCTTCCCCCCCTTGCCACCCTCCTCCTTCGCCTCCCCCTGTCACCTCCACAGCCACCTTTCCTTCAGCTCCCTCCTCCTCCAACTCTCAACTTCCTCCTCCACCTCCCTTAGCTTGCTCCTGATGCGCAGAAAGAGAAGCCCTCGAGGAGTCCCTGGATGACCTCAAGCGTGGAATAGGGGACATCAAGACTACCATTAACAAGTTGTAGAACAAGGAGATAGAGCGTTGGCGCCGCGTGGGCCTCTTGATGACTTTCCTGCAGGACCTTAGGCAGGCTATCTCGGACAGAGATAAGCTCGGCAGAGAAAATTTGCATGTGCGTCAAGCTCTCGCGGGGCAAAGGCTCGACCCCGGCACTGGTTAATTCCTTCTAGTTCAGGATTCTTTTTTCTATGTTTTTAGCTAATTTACTTCATAATTTTCTTGCCATGCGAGGCCACCCAGTTTTGGGAATTTTGGTCTTCGCAAATTTTGGTCTCAGTTTAAAATTCAAAAACTATGCCCTACGTGGCACTGTAGATCACCATCTTTCACCGCTCTGCAAGTTTTGCATGAATACTTTGAATTTTTGGCCATGTGGCAGCATTGGTTTCCCATCAGGGCAATGCTGCCACATACGAATATGCTAGATAGACAGCTGTAATCTTTTTGCCTTGAAGGATTTAATATAATTTCTAACTTACAAAAAAAAAATTATGGAGAAATTTAGCCACTGAACTGACGTTGTTCTATTTTGCTGCTATAACCGCATAGACTGTTGGGTGGGATCTTAATGAGGGCTCCCTCTATTAATGTGTACGAAATTTTTGAAATTGTTCTTTTTCTTCTAACAAGACCGAATCTAAATCTTTTGCTGTCACCTTAAGCTAAATTGTGCAAGGGTTAGTTTGGGGCCCAACCCTTGGACCTGTCTTCTTTAAAGTGCATCTTACCCAGTCATTGTAAAGCCGTATTACCGCAGTTGAATCTTCTTTTCTTTTTCTAGTGCACTGTGTGAATTGTTGTTAGAACCCTGCGAAGCAACAGGACCATCTCTATTCCGGTAACACAAGAAAATTCGTGGGCGAAACGACGGTGTTTTCTTGCACCACCTCAACCTTTCTTAGCTTGAACCCTGCATGTCGACTTCTCCGGCGCTTTAAGTTTATCCAAATTTTCGGACCCGACAACAGTTACGCTATTCACTAATCGGATGAGAATCTGGGGTTAATTTTTAATTCGTCAAGGCAAGGAAGAGAAAAGATGAATTATTCTTCTTGGTCTTTACTAAAGAATCCCTACAGGATGGACTTGTTCCGCTCTAATTCAGGAGGATTTTGGGTCTCTCGAGACCTCGCACTGTTACCCTTGATCCATTTTCCTCCTACATACGTCTGAATTAACTATGCGATGATAAGAATAACATGGTCTTTACAGGCATTCAAGTAACGTTGTAATCGCACCATCCTTGCTGTCTAATGAAAGTTTCCAAAAGGAGACACCTGAGATTGTATCCGTAAATTCCTTAGTGTGTAATTCCTGGATTGCATTTAATTGTAAATTAAATTTAAAAGCACTTTTGGAAATAAGGTTATCCCTAGTCGTACAGGTTGTTGTTTTTATCAGAAGGAAAAAAAATTGGTTTGGGCGGATCTTCTCTTGACATGTTCTCGGGAAGCGCCGTCAAATTGTTTTTGCATATTCCAATCTCTTGTTTTAGTCTGCTTGCAGTTAAAATTTTTAAAATCAGATGCAATTTGTAATCCTGGCAAGGTATAATGTTTTCGACCACAAAACTGGATTATTACCATGTTGAACACATGTAATAGCGTATTCTTTGTTATTATGTGTTCCAAGGATTCCAACTACCGCAAATTCTACCATTGATACGGTTTTTCACTCTTAGTCCAGACTCCGTCCTTAATCTCTGGTGCGTCTTCTTGTTAAGACCTTGTTATAATATATATATATATATATATATATATATATATATATATTCAAGCACGAATAATTATTTCGAGTTCCAGATTGACAATTATAGATGTCGACAGAGTAACCATTTAAGAAACTACCAGACAGAGTAACCATTTAAGAAACTACCACTGGTCATCGCAAGAAAGCCTTCAACCAACTGAGGACAACAGATAGCACCGCTTGGTTTAAGTACGTTCATTAACTGATACATGGAGCGTAGAGGAATTTAATTTAGAGTTGGCACAAGCAGTTTACCAAACTCTCCTCTCTTTCCGTTACATAACAAAATCAATTCTCGAAATTCGATTTCCACGTATGTGCGTATTATATAACTGATACTACATTACAAAGTATAATATAATTATGAGTTATTTTAACATATTACATAATTATACTACGAACTAAGTTATGAGTTATTTTAACATATTATATAATTGCCTCGATGTTAAAGACTCAGTCCATTGATTGATTTCATTAGCTATAAATTTATGACTTATACATAAAATGTCATGTGATGAGATGATCTAGATAGTAAAGACCAATCTAACGCTTAATTATTAATTTAAATTTTGTCCTTATAATTAATATGCTAAAAGCAAAGGCGTTGAATCGGATGAAATGGCATTTTTTTTTAATAAAGGAAGTGGTATATATAATAAAAATCATTTAATAAGTGGAAAAGGTCCTTGTTCTTATAAGAATTACTTAGTGAGTTAGGAGATTAAGAATTACTTTGTGAGTTAGGAGATTGAATGTGAAGACTTAGATGAAAGAGGGAAAAATGCATTTTATTACTAACGTGAATGAACTTAAGGACTTAGATAAGTACAAAAAGAGGGGTTCCCTTATAAATATACATTTATATATCTAAAAAATAAGATATAATCATACTACATTAAGTGAGAGAGACTTATTAATTTAATCGATATTTCATTCTAAAGAATAATTTCCACTTATGGTGATCTTTTATTCATTCATTTAAAATACTATGTCATAATGTTATATACTTTACTTTGCATTACTCTCTACTTATTTAATCAAGGTTGAGTTAGTAATAAAGTATGAATTTAAGGAACGGTTAATATCCTTGTTCATATTCTCATATCTCTACTATACTATAGTATGTCGATATTTATTAAAGTTTAACCTAAAGGTTAAGGTTAGGTTGACCTATTTTATTACTGAACACCCTTAAATGATAATGTTATCAACCTTTACAATGTAAGGGATTAAAACCATTAAGTAGTGGGATTTTATCATCTCTTTGTTAAGGGTTCTATTCAATATGATGAAATTGGATGGCATATTTGAACTATATTAGTAATTTGTTTATTAGGATATCGATGACAATTTATTAATTTGTAAATTAGATTATATGAATATTGAAGATTGATCTTGTTCTTAAATGTTATATATTACATTATAGTTAGGCTAAGTTATCTAAACATGTTTTATCTAAGTATGTATTAGGTAAATTGCTATTAAGTCTTATTGAACCAACCGGTTATGCTATCACTCTTGAACATGAGTTCATTGTTACTCTTGATCATGAGTTCATTGTTGGATATTTTATGTTTTAAAAAGGTATATATAAAAAAATAATAATAATAGCACCTCGAAACAGAGGTGAATTATGCGATGTATTATTTAAAAATGGCTCATGCACTGGGTGGCTACAGCAGTCGTAACTTAAGATAATTTCTTAGGTCATTTGCAATTGGCATACAGAATATACATCACGTTTTGGCCATTGATGAGGGGTAGCACCGCGAAAAAAACATGAGTTTTGTGATGTATTATTTAAAAAGGGGTCCAGTACTCTATGGCTACAGCAGCCATAACTTAAGATGATTTCTTAAGCCCTTTGCAATTGGCATACAGAACGCACAACATTCTATGGCCACTGATGAGGGGTAGCGCCCCAAAACAAGTGTGAGTTTTGCGATGTATTATTTAAAAATGGGTCCTGCACTGGGTGGCTACAACAGCCATAACTTAAGATAATTTCTTAGGCCCTTTGCAATTGGCATATAAAACATACAACATTGTCTAGCCACTGATGAGGGGTAGCACCCCAAGACAAGCGTGAGTTCGGTGATGTATTATTTAAAAAGGGATCCTACAATGGATGGCTACAGCAACCATAACTTAAGATGATTTATTAGGCCCTTTGCAGTTGGCATACAGAATGTACACCATTGTCTGGCCACTGATGAGGGGTAGCGCCCCAAAATAGAAATGAGTTTTGCGATGTATTATTTAAAAAGGGGTATTGCACTGGGTGGCTACAACAGTCGTAAATTAAGATGATTTTTTAGGCCCCTTGCAGTAGGCATACAGAACATACATCACTATATGGCCAGTGATGAGGGGTAGCACCCTAAAACATGCATGAGTTTCTGATGTATTATTTAAAAAGGGATCCTGCACTGGGTGGCTATAGCGGTCGTAACTTAAGATGATCTCTTAGGCCCTTTGCAGTTGGCATACAGAATGTACATCACTCTCTAGCTAGTGATGAGGGGTAGCACCCTGAAACATGCGTGAATTTTGCGATGTATTATTTAAAAATGGGTCCTGCATTGGGTGGCTACAACAGTCATAACTAAGATGATTTCTTAGGCCCTTTGTAGTTGTCATACATAATGTACAACACTATTTGGCCACTAATGAGGGGTAGTGCCCCGAAACAGGCGTGAGTTCTGTGATGTATTATTTAAAAAGGGGTCATGCATTAGGTAGCTATAGCAGTAGTAACTTAAGATGAATTCTTAGGCCCTTTGCAGTTGGCATACAGAACGTACAGCATTGTCTGGCCACTGATGAGGGATAGTGCCCTAAAACAGGCGTGATTTTTGTGATGTATTATTTAAAAAGTGGTCTTGCATTGGGTGGCTATAGCAGTCGTAACTTAAGATGATTTCTTAGGCCTTTTGCAGTTGGCATACAGAACATATAGCATTGTTTGGCCACTAATGAGGGGTAGCGCCCCGAAACAAGCATGAGTTCTGCGATTTATTATTTAAAAAGGAGTTATGCACTGGGTGGCTACAACAACCGTAACTTAAGATGATTTCTTAGGCCCTTTGCAGTTGGCATACAGAGCGTACAACACTGTCTAGCCACTAATGAGGGTAGCGCCCCGAAATAGACGTGAGTTTTGCAATGTATTATTTAAAAAGGGGTCATGCACTGTGTTAGCACTAGGAATCACCCTCACACTGTAATGAGGATAAGCCCAGTACCCATCAGTTATACAGTAAATGTAAATGAGTTTTAAGGGGGTCAAATGGATAATACTCAAGATAATAATGTTCTAACTCAAAAAATCTGGGTTGGCATGCAAAAGAAATTGAGGTCTTGTATCAACTTCAGTGAGTAAGTTGGTGTAAAGGTGAATAGGAGGAAGATTTTGGTGAGAAAGTGTAGAGGTCTGCTATGGACATCAGGTCTTCCAGCAGTCTAAGGAAGAAAAAACTCAAACACAAGATCCTCTTAAATTCAAAATTTCAAGGAAACTGAAAGACATTATAACAGCACTATAATCAAACATTCATCATAATACAGTTACAACAATCCATGTGAATCAGTCAATCATGAAGTCTCTCAGTATCAGAGGCAAATAAGATGGAAGAAAAAAAGCTGACTTAGATTAATCAAGAAGTCTCAAATCAAGTTACATAACCAGAGAACCAGTGTTCTTCATCAAAATATTACAATAAGGGAACCTAGCTCAACCATCGACCATTCCAAAATATCAAAATGACTCCTATATACTCAAAAAATATTCACCACTACCGGTAGAGGCGTGCTGGAGCTTCTCGTCCAATGCCATACGTATGTGTCTTCTCGATTAGACTACGCATGCAAACTCCCCTTCGCATGTCTTCCCCTGTCAGAGGCAAGCTCTGCTATGTCGATCCTTTATGGCTTTCCATTTATGCGGTGAGACGTAGTTTTCAACTACCGCCTCACTTCATTAATTGTCTTTTCTCGAGATTGAAACGCGGCTTAATGCCCAGGAGGCGGCCACACGCTGCTCTCGGATAGGACGCTATATAAACACGCGATTACGGGGCTGCTCAAAGGTGGTTTGGGTTCACACCGCTTTTGAGCCGGCAATCCACCACCTTTTGCCACATATTACTTTTGCCAAACCACGGCTTCAATTGCGGGACCACTCAAGAAAATTATCGTCCGAGCACGTCGCGCCCTCACAATGGACTGTGGTCGTCGATCTTGTGATCATTGGCGAGGACTTACGCTCAGCGGCTCAAATCTTCCCTCTTCAGATCAATGGATCAAATCTTCCCTTTTCGAATCGACGACCAAGATCTGCTTCGGGACTTTGGGCTTCAACCTTTCTCATGGCGCTATACTTTGTGCAATTTTGAAATCTCGAATACCCGGGGGCTGTTAATCTGGAATGCTCCTGGAATCTCCACCGCTGACAAAATTCAACCTGTCTGTTTGTATTTTAATCCCGAAATGAGCTACTTTGCATGCTACGCTCGGACACTTCTTATGCAGACCACGAACTTGGACGACCTGTTGTCCTTGACAACTATATGTGATAACACACTGGGTGGCTACCTGTGTTGTAAAGAACATCAAGCTCAATATCGAGGTCAAACGGGCATGGTATTGAAAATTTGCCACCCTATTAACCATCACAACCTTTCTAAGATTTTGCTTAAAAATATCAAAGAACAAAAGGTATACAATAAATCGCTTTGGTCAAACAAGGAGAGTAAGGGATTAATAAAGTGACATTGAAATATTAAAAAGGTACATCTCCATAACTTTACCTTGTAAAGGTTATAATAACCGACATATTGTAATCAACTCCAAAAGAAAACATCACTTAAAAGGTATCCTTGAAATCTAAAGTCGAAATAAGAAAAGGTGTAATAGTTATTAAACCATGGAATCCTTGCAACGTGAGATAGTAGATAAACACAACACTTACCTAAAAAAACATAATTTAGAGTTGCTCACACAAATAATGGAAATAAAAAAAGAGAGGCAGTGTAATAAGAAATTAAAACAAGAAAATCAAGAACTTAAGAAGAAATTTCACAGTAGCTTACTAGAAAGAGATGAAGATATTTCTCGCCTAAAACATCATAGTCAAAAATCTACTTGCACAAATCAATAAGTCGAAAGATATGAAGTGGTGAAATCATAAATTTGAACAAGAGAATCAAGATCTCAATAGAAAATTATTAAAAATATATGAAGAAAGTTTATGCATAAAGAACCTCAATCAATGGTTGCTTCAATAGATCAAATGATTAAGATGAGGAGCCAAAGAATCAAGATCTTCAAAATAAATTCAACAAATCAGAAAATGATGAAAAACTTTCATGCTTAAGGGATCATAATCAAAGTTTACTTATACAAATCAAGAAGTTAAAGAATGATAATAAACTTCTACAAAAAAAGCTAGAACTGTAGAAAATCAGTGACATAAGCACACTAACAAGGAGCTAATGTCACACACTTAGTAAAAAATTGATTTCTGTCTTAAATGAAAATAACCCACACCATAGTTATGCTTCATAAGCAGAAGCACACATTACCAAGAACATTTGTAGCGGAAAAAACAATGAACAAAAATCACAAATCCATGTAAAACTCAGAAATTTTGGTAACCCAGCCAGGGAAAACCCCAATGTGGGGAAACCCAAAGAGAGATTTATTAGCAGCTTCAGGAAAGTACATATCAGCAACAAAATTACATTTTCCAGCAAGAGAAAACCACTTACAGCGCACAAACTGTCCCCACAATTTCTGCCTTGGAAAGTGTGAAATTTGTACTGTTGTACGACCCACCCAGAAAAACAACTTGAAATTTGTGCCAACATGTTGTTGTACGGGTTGTAGAGTACGGCCCTTCTGTAGCAAGGAACCTCCAAAAATTTGCCTCGAAAATCGTGCCAGCAAATGCCTCAATTTTTGTGCCCTCTTCTCTGTTGTACGAACTGTACAAATTGTACAGATCCGTACAATACGACCTTCAACAACAAAAGACTTCACACAAAAAAATGTCTTGGGATATGTGCACAAAATCTCTTAGGAACATCATCCAGTTTTGATGCCCTCACTTTCCTCCTTCAAGCTCTCTCTCAAAAATCTCTTAAACTTATTTTTTTCTTGTCTTGCACACTACCCTAGGCATACTCTTATAATCTGAAAGCGACTTTTCACCTTCCCCATGCCTAAATCCAATGGCCAAGATCTAATCTTGTCTTTACTTTATGACATAGGTGCACTTTATGACATAAAGTCACTTTAATATTAGAAGGTACATTTTATAAAAAGTCACTTTAATAAAAGAGACACTTAATTACAACTTTATAAAACACTTATTACAAAGTCAAGTGCCTAGTAATGCAAATATAAGGTCACTTCCGCATTCAAGACAAAACATGCGGAGTATCTCCCGAGCTATAAAAGCTAATAAAATGGAAACTAACTAGCAATTAGTATTCTACTTTGCAAAAATTGAAATCTAATCTAGATTGTGATTTATTTTAACTTTATTCTTTGATGTGAGATTGTAGTGCTTTGTGATAAATTGAAAGATTAATTTTAGCTTATCTTTAGTTATGAAAATTGAATCTAAGCTAAAATTGTGAAATTGAGGCAATCACCAAAAACATTGTTCCCCTAGGGGGGATGAAGAATGGGAGCTTGTAGCCCCACTGATTTTATTAAAGAAATTACAGAACTCTTTATTGGAGTGACTTGTGACCATTCATTAGGGGGGTCACAAGTCTTTACAATGTTTTACAAGTATTTACTGAAGAAAGGGGTGCCCCCAGGGGTCCCGAAGGCTCCAAATCCGATAAAACAGACAGAATTTCCTCTTATTTGTTCGCAAACCTGCACAAAATAGCAAGCAAACAAAGACAGAAGATGGCCAAAAACACTTTGGAAGTGTCTTTGGTTATTAGTAGGAAAGCCCCAAAATTGACTAAGTAAAACTAGTGTAAAATGAGCAAAATGAACTAAGAAGAGCAAGCTAAAGAGTTTGTCTCCTTAGGGTCTTTGTTTGTTATTTTAAAACAGCAATAAAAAAGCACTCTAATTGCCAAATATGAAAGTGAAAGCTTTAAGAAGAGAACTACCCTTTAACTTCTAAAAATATTTGAAATAAAAGCATGCTAAAAGGAGATTTTTCCTATGCTAGATCTAAGCAATTAGATGAAACTTGAAAGTACAAACTTGGATCTAGTTTATCTTATGCATGTACACTTAGATATTCAGAATTTGAAATAAAGATAGATCTAAGATACTTGCATTTGCAACAAAGTAACCAAAATTTAGATTTTCTTTTGAGAAAGAAAGAAGGAAGAAACTTGTAGCCTTGGAACCCTTAGACGTGGGTCTTTAGATGAGTTAAGGAGAGACTAAGTCTTTAGATCCTTGAGTTCAGAAGGAGACAAACAAGTTCAATCCTGCTCATTTATGAGAGCCTCTAAGCTAAAGAGAGAAGGAAGAAACTTGTAGCCTTGGAACCCTTGGGCAATGGAGTCTTTAGATGAGTTAAGGAGAGACTAAGTCTTTAGATCCTTGAAGTTCTGAAGAGACAAGCAAGTTTCATCACCACTCCAAGCTATGAGACCCTATAAGCTTTAAAATCTTGCAAATAAACTTGTTAACAAAATTGGTGTCACCTACACAAGAAACTTGAAGAGTATGTTAGTTAACCGAAACATGCATACACATCAAAGTCTCTAAATATAAATGAATAATAGGATTAACAACAAGCTAGATAAATCATATCCTACTAGATGATAGTATCTTTTCAAAGGCCAAGATAACAAATCCAAAGAAGAAATTAGGCAAATATTACCTCATAGATTAAGTACAAATTGACATCAAGCATCCACACACATGTATAACACGCCTTCTTGACCTCCAAAGTCTATTTATTCCAAATAAAAAGTATTATAATAGTATACAACCACCAGCACGGCTCCCAAACTCAAACTAGCTTGCAATGGGAAGAGTGTTTCAATATATAGCCAAGAGAGAAAGACGCCAAAGGAGGAGGGCGCACCACTTGATGAAGGGGAGCGCACCACTTGGGAGAGTAAAGCAATGCCAAGTGTGGGTTGAGGGGCCGCCACCTCTCCCAATCCTCTAATTTATCAACACATGGAGCAACAAGTGGGTGAGAGGGGCGCCACCTCTCAAGAGGCAAGCAGCCTCCTCTTGGAGTACACCACCTCTTCCAAAGAAGGGTGCACCCTCTCTTGGAGAATCCACCAACCATACCAAATCTTCCTTGAATTGATCATTTATCCAATTAGAAACTCCTCTTTGATTGCCACATATCCTTTTGAGGCTTTATTCACCCAAAACATGTAAAAACATGTTTCCCAAAATTTAGCATTTGCTGATTTTCTTTGATTTTATTTGACTTTTTTGGGTTTTTTTGAGTAAAATTGATTTTTAAGTGATTAAAATCATTAATTTTACTCAACCAAATGGGTACCTAGGTAATGTGGGTGCTCTAGGTCCAAAAATGAGCACCCCCAAGGAATAGGAAAACTCCTAGCACCACTTTTTTATTACAACTTTATTTTTTAATTAAAAATTCTCGTTTTGCGGAAAAAATTTAATTAACTGAAAAAATTAAAAAATCTTAAGGGGGACTTAGCACATTTTTATAAGACTTTAGGAGGATGTTTAGCATGGTAATATACATTAGACACTAGGCTTAGATCAATGCTAAGGCCTAACCATGAGTATATACTCCAGCTTTGGAGAATTGAGTGAAAAAACTCAGAAATTATAAATTGTCTTTAAACAGCAAAATATAATTAATAAGTAAAAAAAACACTCCGGAGTAACAACTCATGCCTAAGTCGAAGGTGGCTAAGACCTTTTACAAGTTCATCATGCAACATCTCTTATTACAATTTGTATGGAAAATGTGAAAAAATGTTGGTCTTAATGATCGGCTGAACTTCTGAACTCTGAATATTGAACATGAAAATGTTCAATCTTTGGCGGCTCGCTGGAAGTCCATCCTAGTGCAACTTGGTGGATAACAGTACCTATACAAGTCTTACTGAGTTGGTGCTCAGTGAAGCAGATTCCTTGATAGTTCCAGTTCCAATCTCTCAACCATCAGATGACTTGATAACAGATAATGGGAAAATGGAAGATAAGTTTATCAATTCAAGATCATTATGAGCAATGGTTGGACTTCACCATGATAATCCAATGTAGAGATTCATCAAAATTTTACAAAGCTTGCCAGACTTCAAAGTTTGGTTGAATAAAGAAAGACACATGTTTCTTGAGTGGTCTGATCTCAAGAAAAACGCCAAGTATAGTGACAAATCCAGAAAGTTCCAACATCTTGTACAAGGCATGTCAAAGTACAATGCATGTAATATGATCATGCTACAAGATTAACATCCAACAAAATTCTAGAAACACAAAAAGAGAACTTACTAAGAAGTATTATGCCCATAATGTGAATTTTGAAATGGGGACAACTTACTGCATTAAGATTGGCATATAGAAGTGAATTCTTCAAGGACCTTGGAAGAATAACCTCCTGGGTCACAATTTTCATAGCTGCATCTGAAGACTTCTTTTGTTTGCTGGGTTTAGCTCCTAGAATACGTCTACAATCTGGTGCACCACAATAGCACTGTTGATCGGTGCCAAACTGAATCCACCTGAAGCATATCAATGTAAAGAACCTTCAGAACTCATGGAAACAGAAAAATACTATATAAAAAAAACTCTCTTGATAAGCATGGAAGAATATGAGAAAAAAATGAAAATGAATGCATAAAGAAACTACTATATAGCAAGTGCCAGCCTGCAATCTTTATCAGCAGAATCTAAAGCCCCGGAGAGAGATAATGTACATACTGGTAATCATATGTTATGAACTCGCCTTTCCTTATATTCTTCTTAGCGAACACCCCAACTCTGGTCTCACCATCGTTTTTCCTGAAATAAGAGTCACAAGGAATAAATTTCATGATACTATCAAGGAAGGTTAAGTAAATAAATGATCACAACTGGAGATTAAATGGTAGCAGTATGAAATATATATCCATAGTAAGTACAAACCATTTTTGAAGCTCAGTGTTGGGTCGGCAGCTATGATTGATAAATCGTGATTTGTTTGCTTTGTAGGTCGCATCAATGACCATTTCACGAGTTATCTCCAATAGATAGAAGTTTGTTTCGCCTCTTTCCTTCATCTTCCATAGTCTCTCTTCACATGTTTTGTCATCAATCACTTGATTTGAACAAAAGATTCAACCATCAAATTAGTCAGTTGTCATTTATGGTTTACCTACTAAAATGGCCACAAAGTTCATTAAAGTAAAAACAAGCATAAGATGCAACAATATACGAACTAAAAAATTACCTTCTCCAACATATTCTATTAAGAATTCTCCAGCCATAATTTCTTCATCTGCCTTCAGTCCCCAGCCACATTTCTCAGTCTGGAAATAGGGGCAGAAATGTCAATATTTAATGAAGATGATCTTAATATTACTTTTATGCCTACCCATTATTCGTATGATTTAAAAAGATTATGTCAGCAAGCTTGAATTCTGAGTTATTCTGGGTTTGATAAATGAATTACCCAATACAATACATCTATTTACCGATATGGAGTCACAACACTCTCAGATGTCAACAAATAACCCTAGCAATGAATGATATAACTGCTTGACTTGAATCTAGGCAATGCATGACTTTCAAAATGATACCCACAAAGTTCTGGCATGCATATGAGACTACAAATCAACCCAAGTTTGTTCACAGTTAATATCAGTTCTAAGAGGTTTCAACTCCTTCACAAAGTTTATTCCACAATTTGAAAGCATGACTATGTTAGGGTTTTGTTGTTTGGTGGTCTAACAATTAGAAAAAATAACGAGCACCCTCCGTCGCACATTATCTCATTCAGCCACGCCGCAAACAGTCTCATTCCACCACACAGTCTCATTCTGCAGTGCCGTGCCACACACAGTCTCGTTCATTCTGCTGCGTGCCGCCAAGATACTTGCAAACCTCTCCAGCTCGAACCCTGCTCAATCATAGTGCGTAGCTTGAAAATCCATCGTTCTGCTGCCTGCAAACTTCTTCTCAGGTGAAAACCGTGATAAATTTGGGAGTCGGGAGTCCAGACTGGTAAATACTCGTCTCTCCGCAGTGCGCACAGGTGATAGAATATCTTAATTTGTATTTGATTTGATGTTTAAATTTAAAAATTGGATAAACTAGAGAATCTCAATCGATTTTGCAATATCTCTTTAAGAACGCAATGATTATTTTGCAATATCTCTTTAAAAACGTAACGATTAATTATTTTGCCAATTCCTTTTCAACATCGTTTTTTAAAACATGTATTAATTTTATCTTAATTTGTTCATCTTATTTTTTATTTTTTTAAACATGTATTAATCTTATTTTAATTTTAAATTATTTAATTTTTTTTAATTTATGCTTTTTTTACTCAACATAAATTTCATAACAATTAAATATTTTCATTACTTTTTTATTTCTATTTATACATATTTACTCAATTAAATTTATTCACTAGTTTTTATTTCTATTTAATATATTTATTCATTACTTTCTAATTTTGTATTTATTTTATAGTTTAAATAAATTATTTTATAGTTTAAATAAATTATTTAATATTATGTTTATTTTTTAAAATACTATATATATGTCGAACCTAATGGCGAACCTCATCCCAAACCTTTTGGAAAATTCGTATTAGAATCGAACCTAATCGTTGTCAAACCCAAACCATGTGACATAGTCTATCTCCTAGGAAATACATAACTTCTAGAATAACATTATTATTATTATTATAGGAAAATACCTATCTAAATAAATTTTAGGATTATTTAGCTAACAGTGCAAGGCTAAGGGGGAAAGAGAGGCTAGAAAGTGGGATTGTTATAGAATTAATGCGTTGGATGGTGACTTTCCTAGCTGTACACGTTGTTATAACCTGGGCTAAGAGAGAAAATCCCTAGCTTTAATAATTGCTTCGGCTGAGTGAAGAAACCATAGTCTTAGCCAGTAAATTTCCCCTGGTTGTTTCATAGCCTAGCACGGGGGAGCCACCTGCTTGAGCTGGTGCCTGTGGATGGGTGGAAAAATGCTCCCATGGAGCTATTTCCTTAAGTGCAATTGATAACACATAAGTATTATAATTTTTTTACTAATTTGTTGATGTTTAATGCTCTTGGCACTGCTCTATATGATAATTTGTGTGTTCTTTCCTTGATGATGTAATTCTGGAAATTGACACTAGGATCAGAAGTGCATGTTTGGCTGTCTAGTAATAATTCCTATGCAGTATTCTGAGGCTATTACAACCATATATTGTATTGCAGAGGGTCATAATTCTGCCTCTGTCATGTAAATTAATTTTTGGCCATTTCAGTTAGATGTAAATGGCCTTGTGGGTATGCCAAAAGGGGCCATAACCATGAAGAGAATGTAATTATATGTACGTGAAAGAACTGTATATGAATACTGCTGTAAATGCATATGAAATTATGAATGCCACTGTAATTGCCCATGTACCAACTCTTATTATTCAATGTAGAAGTAGAAATATGTTTTATGTGCTGAGATGGTTGAATGTGCTCATGGATTCTGAATAATTGTTTATGGGCAATGTATTTCCACTGCAAAACTGTTAGTCTATAAATTATACAAAAAAACGCTGTTTACAGCTTAATTATGCAATTTTGTACATTACAATGTGGTATCAGAGCAAGAGGCTGACGTGAATTGGTCGTTTCACAAAGTACCCCATATCCTCAACAGAGCACAGAGGGTATTGGGTATGTTACAAATAGACTTTTAGCAGTAAATTGAAGTTAAAAGCCATGATGATTCTTAGAAATTCAGTCCTCTGAAGCAAATAAGTTGGACAGAAAAAATTATTCAGTATGGAAGTTCAAGAAGCAGTTATGGAAAAACATTTGTAGGATGTCGTTACCAGATATGAGATAAAACCAAATATCAAAAAGGAGGGCAAAGATTTGGATAAAAGATCAAGAAGAGCACATGTTTATATCAGTGTGTAAGGCAAAGACAGCACCTTCCTTCATCTTAGATATTGCAAGCATGCCAAAGAAGCTTCAGACACTTAAATCAAAATTTGAGGCAGCAAATACAACAAAAGTGTCATCCTTATTTGAATAGGAGTTCGACCCTGGGTGGCTAGGGAAGATAATTATTCCTCCTTGAGCTCACTTCAAAAGAACTGAAGTCTCAAGGAGGTCACAGACTTCAGGACCTTTCATCTTTTCTCTTCAGCTAGCTATGCATTCTGACACTCGAGTATTTATCGTAGTTAACTGTGACTCCTGATCGTCATGGGGCATGGGTCTCAAGCATGGACTTTCGAAAACTAGAATTAATGGAAATTCTTCAAATTTGTGTCCAACACTCTGCCAAGCAATATGACTTTCTTGACAGTTGAATTATTTCACAGTTCACTCTCACAAAACAGCATGTTTTAGACATGCATATTAAATTTAGTACCCTTACAGTACATAGCACATAAGTCTGTGATTTGGGAAGAGATTAGAAGATGACATTATAATTCTAAAAGTAGGTTTCCTAAGAAGTTAAAATTTAAGATTGTCTCCATGATGTAGGAAGAACTGGATAGGGTGATTTCCAACAGCCACCTATCAGGTCATATAAATTAGAAAGCTCATTTAACTTATAATATGATGATTTAAACCTAATTGAGTGTGAGATAATTCCCATTTGCAGACAGCTTCACTAAGATGCAACAACATTTTCAGCCTCTTTTGGTAAGTGATTTAATGGTGCTTTAGATGGTAAGCATACCAAGACATAGCACATTTGAAATTCAACTGAACCAATTGCTGGGAAACTCTGTGCATTGAGGGATAGATAAGATGAGATAAATTTGATTAATGTTGACAAATGACCAAGAAAAGGCCAATGGGACTAGAGAACACAATCAAGAGTCAATAGACTATGGGAGTGTTTAGAGCACTCCAAGATGCTTAAATGTTGGCAAAAAAAGGAAGAGATACAAATGGCAATAAAAGATAGAGTAGCAAGATCTAGATAAAGCAGAACAGGAAAACCCTAAGAGGTATGAGGACCTAGCTTAACATCAGCATCATAACTAGTAATAAAAGTAGAGGTAAAAGGGGAAGAAAAGGTACCCATGTCTCCATCTATCATTGTGAAGGAATTGATGCAAACTCTGATGACATCATCTAGATAGCCCCCCTAGTTGTACAATCCTAGGAGCTATGGGGTGAAGTGTGTTATCCCCATTTTGTGGGATAACTAAGGGGATGATGTCTCAAGGCCCTCAAGTTGCAGACATGGAGTACCGAGAGACACCCTGACCAGCAGTTTCCACTTGCACAAATGGAGACCTGCCTCACCACCACGCTCCACGTTGATCATGACGGTATCCACCACATCAGCTGGCCTCCGGAAGACATTGGGTCTTGCTCCATGAGGTACAAGTCATGCATTATGGTGAGTGTCATTTCAATATTTGAGGCATTTGAGTTTGTTACATCTAATACTTTTTTTTATTAGTGACGTTTGCTTGGACATTATGTTCTTTGCCCTGTTTTACCTTGGTGGTTGACATTGTGCCCTAGTAAGTGGGTAACCCTTAGGGATAGGGGTGCTATTGGGAGGTCCTTTGACGAGTCATCATTCCATTCCCGACCATACTTGTCACTTTCCACACTTCATCCCCTCATCTCCTTACCTTTTGGGATTTTAGGGTGTACTGACCCAAGAAGGGGTTGTCCCTCATTTCATGGGAAGAAGGGGCTGAAGGCCCAGAGGCTTGTAGCTGGCAAAAGATAAAATCCAAACCATTAACCTTCTAGATGCTCACCCCGGGATCCCGAGGACAATGAAATGTCTCTCATAAAAATTGATGGGACCCGTAAAAAATAACTAATAGCAAATGCCAACCAGGGAGGGGCATGTGTGGGCACTGTTTTTAATGCTTAGGTAGAAGCCCCACACATGTTTCCAACTTGGAGAAGCGTGATGTGACCAGGGTAGAGTCAAGGTGGGCACAGTTTTTATTGCTTAGGTAGAAGCCCCACCTTGGCTTCAACCAGGAAACATCCTAAAAAGAATTAAAGGCAATAAATGGGCTTGGAAAAAGGTTGCATTGAAAACGAAGGTGCAGCAAACCCTCTACAAAGGCACCCATAAATGAGACACTACAACCCCTTGTATGTCACGAGCCCATGCCCAAAAGTTTTTCCTTCATCCATAACACATCACCCACATGATTTAGAAGGAGGTCCCTATTGGAATATGATGGATGTGCTCGTTAAACCATAGACAATATCACTATTGTCACCCAACCATAGGCCGAAGCCACCCCCGAGCACCTTAACCTTGACAGAGAATCATTCTGGAAGCAAACCCTAGGCTAGATAGCCAAATAAAGGGTGGCGCATCTTTCTCCAAGAATAGCGCACCAAGCAAGAGTAACAAGAGCTGATCAGAGAGTCCAAACCATAACCAAGAGATAGTCCAAGCCAAAACCGAAATCTACTAGCTGCAGCAGCTTAAACGGCAGCTCTCCTCCAGACTTGCGCACAAACTAGCCAACTGCAGTGAGCACAAGTGTTGCTTCTGCAGTTCTGAGAATGCCTGCCAGAATGAAGACTGGCCTCATTTATTTATACTAAATCTGGCAAACTGCCTAGGCCGACTTCTCATTCTGGATGCCTATTTACTTAGTATATAATATTTCCTTTAGCCGACTTCTTCTCTTGGAGGCTAATAACCTAATACAAGTTATCCTCTTGAGCCGACTTGTCTTCTAGGGTTATTAGCCAACTAATTAGGGTTTCTTCTTGCTTCCCGGAATATTCTATTCTCATCAGGTTTACACGTGGAGGTAAATACCTCCCGCAGCTACCATAATATCAACACTCCCTCCTAGCTAGGGAGGTATTGAAGGTAATGGTCTTGAGCACAAAAATACCATTCACCCGGTAGCATCAACATAGTCGTATAGATTATCTCATGAATAGATCATGAGCACCATCATCACTATCAGTGTCATCAACTGCATCATCTCTCGAAACCATACTCCATCTGAGTAATCAGACATGATGCCGGATAAGTCACTCACTCCACAGAGTGACACAAGAACCATTCTTCTAATCTGGACATATGTCCTGGAAGAATAAATGTCCTGGACCATTTTCCGTCTCGGAAATCTCTATCCATTGATCATCCATCTAGCTGACTAAACATTTTCCAACACTACTGATAGTCTTCAAGGCAATCGGAACAATGTTATTCAATAGAACACAACTATGTATATCCATAGTAGTACACAACTACTATCCAGTGGTACACTACCACACCAAGTAGCACACAGATACTTGATCACTGACATATAGTCACAATTAGTGGAACACATCCACCACAGTAGTATACATCTATTGTCCGAAGACATACAGTCTCCATAACAATCATATCATCTGATATCAACCTGCACAGAAAACATTGTTATGATATAAACTGAGTCATCTGGGCCATTCTTCCACTCACATCTGTGAGATCTGGAAGAGCATCTGCCCTCAGAAGGTAAAACATCAATGATGAGCTATCTAGACTATTCTTCTCAAGCAAGGAAGAATAATTGTCCCAATTTCTGAGCCTGGACCATTCCCTATCTGGGCCATTCCTCTAGCACTAAACAAAGTGCAACCTGGAGAGAATGAATCTGCCCTAGGGAATGCATGTCCCTGATTGTTGAACCTGGACCATTCACCTATCTCGGCCATTCTTCCAGCACTAAACAAAGTGCATCCTGGAGAGAATGAACTTGCCCTAGGGAATAATTGTTCCGACCATTTCCAAGGAAATGACTATCCTGCACCAACCTCCAAAACGGACCATTCTTCAAAACTGCTCACAACTGTGAGCTTCGAAAGAATGATTGTCCGGCGAGGCAGACCAGTCTTCTTGACCACTACTAAGAGTGATCGTCAAGAAGAGAGACTGTCCTAGACCATTCCCTATGTTAACCACAAGGGGAATCGTTGTCTATGGTACATCAACAATCCATCGAACCATTTTCATTACGAAAATGACCGTTCAATCTAGACCATTTTCTGAACTGGAAAATGCCTGTCCGTCAGAAATCTCAAACCACTTTCCGAACTGGAAAGGAACTGCTCATCCTGGACCATTTTTCGAACTTCAAAAATGATTGTCCATAAATCAATAACACATCAGTGCTCCCTCCCAACCTGGGAGTCATCTCTTCATTTTTCAATAAGGAAGTCGTCTCCACGAGCTCCACCTTGAGTACACAAACTTTTTCATCTTAGACAGAGGCTTCACCAAAATGTCTGCTTATCTGCTCATCTGTGGAGATATATATTGGAGAACCACTTTCTCTTTTCCGGACTTCATCACGGAGACTGGAATGCTTGATCTCAATGCACTTCGGTCTTTCTGGAACACTAGTTTTCTCTTAAGGCTTCATATAGCTCTGATCAACGTAGTATATCATTGTTGGATTCATCTTTTGTTTCTTGCTAGCTCATAACATCGTGGCAAGGCTCAAACTGGAACATATCTATGAGAGTTTGTCATGGATTAGCAATCCATCATCCTGGATTTCTGAGTAACAATTCTGATACAATATCTCTGTTATAGAAATATTTTCACCACGCTTCTGTTGTGTATTGAAGGCTCTGCATCAAGTTGTTTGAATCCATACAAGATCTTCTTCCATCTGCATACAAGGGTCTCTTTCTGGTATACCTCAAAGCCTTTGAGGTTGCTCTACATGTAAACTCCAACCTATGGATATTGCGGACGATATACTGGCTCATGTAGAAGTATGTCTGGTTTACAAGCAATCATCATAGTCTTCTCCCTCCATCTGGGAGAACCTCTAATTCTGGATCTTGCAATGCTTTCATTCATAAGTCTTCCATACACTGTTCTTCATCACAACTTTCAGTTCCTCTGCTTGATTGCTTTTAGTGAGTTCATATCAGGCTGGTAGTCTTGTGATTCTCGATACACTGACTGGTTGTTCTGTCATACACTGCTTCTTCATCACGACTTTTCGCCTCTCCTCGCTTGATTACTTTTAGACTATCGGCCGGTAGTCTTGTGGATTCTCGAGATATTAATCGGACCTGGTTGTTCTCATTTTTTTCCTTTGAATCTTCATGTTCTTCCCCATCTCTCTCTTTAGCCTTGAGTTCATGGAGTTTTCAATAGATTCCATGCTCTAAAGATTCCAACTTCTTTCTTTCATCATAGACTTTGGATGTGGATGGACAACCAAAGATTACTTTAAGGCTTCTTTTCAAAAAACTTCTTCTAAAGTCACACTTGAACACGTGTTGTTTTCATGGTTGCTACCATGGATGTATTACTTCATCATCTCAATGGATCATATAATTTTAGGATTAGTTCCCTCCCAATCCTTGCTTCATGCATGAACAAAGTTCTTTCGATAATATAATCGGCTACCTCCATCAAGGAGAGTCCACTCTTCTGTCTGCATCCTTATTTTCGTTTTCCTCGCAGTGTCACAAATCTTTTCCAATTTCCTTTTGATTGCTGGACTTCTTTTTGTCTTTACTCTTCTAGGTTTCTTCAAGATTGATTCTATATAATAACTTCCACATGAATTGTTACCAGGGGTTGTTGATGTACTTCATCCTTTCATGTGTATTGTCTAACTTGTAGCAATCCTTATCTTGTTGTTCTTCCATAAGTATAGTTTCTCTTTGAACATATTATCTTCTAAGAAATAGATATGCAAGATATGTACAGAAAACATGGTATGTACAAGAACTATGAAGAGTCTTGTTTACCTTGTCTTAGAAGAAGAAGTTTGTTTCATCCTGCTTAATCTTCTTTGAAGGTTCCTTTTCTTCGGCAAATGATGCTTCGTGTGTTTCCTTCCTTTTCTTCAACTCGGGACAATGATTCTTGTAGTGACCATACTTTCGATAGTTGAAGCATTGTATTTCTGACATATCTTTCTCTTGATTTGGCTTCTTTCTTGAACCAAACTTCCTTTTGTTCCTGAAATTCTTGAATCTTGCTGTGAAGGCTTGATCATAGTATTTCTTTTGAGGTTTCTCTTTTGCACTAATCCTTGATTCTTCTTGTGCACAAGAAGTCCAAAGTTCTTCGAATGTAGGATACTCCTTCCTTGTGTTCATACTTGCGGCAAATGCATTCCATGTCTTGGGAAGATCGTTGAGTACTATATTTACTAGTTCCTTTTCTGAGATAATCTCTTCAATAGCTTGTAGTTGATCTCTTAACTAAGAGATCCTCACAAAGTATGATGTTATGTTGTCATCGTCATTCATCTTCATGTCACGGAGCTCATTCTTCAGACTCATTACTTGTCCAATGTTTCTGACTGAGAAGAGGTTTGTTAGGGCATCATACATCTTCTTAGATGAGTCAAGATGGGAGATGTAGGGTATCAAGTGGTCTTTTATAGAGTCCACTATGATACTCATGGCATTGATGTCACTGTCTTTGAACTTCTCCATAACTGCAACGTTCTACGGTTCCTTCTCTTTTCCTTCTTCAAATTCTGGTTCCACGATCTTTCCTTTCACGATATCCAGCGCTTTATTCTTGGCAAGGATGAGGTAAATCCTTGTCTTCCACGCTATGAATTTAGAAGCCCCATCTAACTTGTTTTCTGACTTCATAGAGTAAGTCATGGTTGCCTTGACTGGGTCAACCCTAGATTTGACCAAAAAAAACTCAAACTTGGTGTTTTGCTTGCTGAGAGTACCAGGAGATGCGCTAGGCTAGGGCGCACTAGTCTATCCGGAAATTAGGTCAATCCCTTCACTTAAGGTGCCTCAACGAGAGGGTTAGGGTTTCTGCAACTGCACCTGCTAGTAACCCTAGCGGCAGTGCTTTGGTAATTGCTCCTGCTAGAAACCCTAGCGACAGTTCTTCAATGAGCTTAGTATCCTTACGGCTATGCTCCCTTCCAATGGTTAGACTGAATGAAGGAGGTGTGGGCCCATAACCTGTTAGAATCTAATAGATGTGCTTGTTTAACCATAGACAATATCACTATTGTCACCCAACCATAGGTCGAAGCCACCCCCAAGCACCTTAACCTTGACAGAGAATTATTCTGGAAGCAAACCCTAGGCTAGATAGCCAAACAAAGGGTGGCGCACCTTTCTCCAAGGATAGCGCACCAAGCAAGAGTTGATCAGAGAGTCCAAACCATAACCAAGAGATAGTCCAAGCCAAAACCGAAATTTGCTAGCTGCAGCAGCTGCAACGGCAGCTCTCCTCCAAACTTGCGCACAAACTGGCCAACTGCAGTGCGCACAAGTGTTACTTCTGCAGTTCTGAGAATGCTTGCCAGAATGAAGATTGGCCTCCTGTATTTATACTAAATCTGGCAAACTGTCTGGGCCGACTTCTCATTCTGGGTGCCTATTTACTTAGTATATAATATTTCCTTTAGCCGACTTCTTCTCTTGGAGGCTAATAACCTAATACAAGTTATCCTCTTGAGCCGACTTGTCGTCTAGGGTTATTAGCCAACTAATTAGGGTTTCTTGCTTCCCGGAATATTCTATTCTCGTCAGGTTTACACGTGGAGGTAAATACCTCCCACATCTACCATAATATCAACACTCTTATCTCTTAGAAACTTTTGGCTACCACCAAGACTCTTCTCAAGCCTCTTTGTGCTTAGTATCTTGACCTATAGGGGCTACACTTCCATCATTCCACTTTCCGTCTCATTTCCCCCTAGGGTCACCGGGACTCCCCCCCTGAGGTGATTCTTTCATCTCTAAAGTGGCAGGAATGCATGCCTAAGGTGACAGTGGGTAGGTGTTCTCTAAGTTGTCGCCATTTGGAGGTTGGATCGGGCTTTGCCCAACCTACAACTTGTGCAATAACAAAGTGAACTCCCTTAACATCTAAGGTTGAGGGGAAAATCTTCCCAATAGATGTTTGTCTACTCAACCAGACCAAATGGGCAGTACTTTGTACTAAGCATTTCCAACAATAAGATGTCCCAGAGGTGGGATGTCTATCAATAAGGTGGAAGGAAGTTCCGTGTCTCATAGATCTGCCACTAATAGGCTCAAGAAGTAGGGAGTTCGACTAGCACCCAAAGCCTCTGGCAATCCAAATAGGATAAATGAAAGAAGTGATGAGCCTGACGATATTGGGACCATCACCTCTTATATGTATAAGGTTAGGCATCTATAACCTGGGTAGCAAAAGAAAATTGCAAGCAAACACCCCAAATCCTAAAACGGGTAATGCAATCTCCTCTAAATCTCATAGTATATGTGACAACTAAAAACAAAGTGTTCCTCAAACTCGATCCCCTAGAGATGGAAAAGTTAGCATATCCTCTCAAAAAGTGGGATGTGGTAGTTTGTCATGATCCGTACATGGTGGGAGAAAAATCGTAATTGACCGAGGGGGATCTTAAGGTTGTGCACTAATGGCACTGAATGTAATCAAGACAAAAAATGAGACCATCATGCATGTGCATCAAATGCTCACAATGAAAGGTCGTCTTGGGGCCAAGAGTCGAGGGTGGAGGGTACCCAGGCGCTTTGAATGTACACACAATAGATGTCGGCCCTAATTGCCCTGTTGATCTCTCCTTTAGTGGGGAGGAAATGATCGGGAGCATCTAAATAGTATCGATGAACAACACTCTAAAGAAATGCCAATGGACTAGAGAAATGAACTGGCCTCTAGGCTCTAAGAACCAGCTATGTCCATGTCTGGAAAGGGAAATCTCCTCAAAGGGTCAAAGAGATAGATAGGGATATCTATCCCAACCAAAAGTAAAGTCCCCTAGAATATGGATCTTGTGGAGGAAGAAAACAAGTCTGAAAATGTTCTCGAAGCATAAAGAATGAGCCTTGAACACAACTTGGACAATAGCTTGTGGGACTATCCATTTGCAACAAATCATACATTATAAACTTATAGCATGATACACTACATGCTCTCAACACACACCCAATCTATGGAGGATAGATATAGGCACCAAACCTCGGCTCCATAAAGAAATGTTGGTGTGTTAATGGTGTTAAAAAAGCACATCTTTGTAGAGGTCCTAAAAATGCAAATGAAAAAATTGACACTCAAGCAAGGCCAAGGAAGCATACCCCTTGCAGAATTAGGATTGGCAAGTAGGCTTCATGGTGAACCGTGTTAAAAATTTCAATTCATTGTATGCAAATCTAAACTCAAAGATCTAACCTAGAAATGAAAACGAAATATCTTAAGAAAAAGAAATCAAAATTTTTCCTTTTCAAAAAAAATATTGTGGAAGTTTAGATCAAGAGTAGAGATTCAACGTATTTAAACTGCTATGAAACGGGACATGCCCCCCAACCCCCATGTGTCACGAATCCTATGTGGGGACACAGATTCGTGTGGACATGTGTCAAACACGGATTTGGCACATGTATTGCGCACAGGACACGTGCCAAATCCATGTCTGACACGTGTCCCGATTCTAGGACATGTGTCATGCACAGAAAAGAACCGAGCTCACATTTTCCCATGCAAGTTGGAGCTATGAGGTGTTATGGTGTGCAGATTGTTGAAATTTAAGCAGTTGCAGAGGATATTTTTCCAAGCAGCCCTCCTCCAAGCCGCCCCCCTTCAAGCAGGCCTCCTCCTAACCGCCCTCCTCTAACCGACCTGGGTAAGTCGACCATCTAACCTAACCTAGGTCGGTCCTAACCTAGGGGGTGGGCCCTAACCTAAATCACCTAACCTAAAGTCTATCCTATATAAGAGAAGGGGAGGCGCCCCTCACTTGATATCAGTTCATATACTTCTGAGGGTACAGCTAGGTTTATTCTGAGGGAGCAGCTAAGTCTATTATGTTGGAGCAGCTAGGACTTTTATGAGACAGAGTATATCTCTGTTCTGGACAGCATCTATATCTCTATTCTGGACAACATCTATATCTTTGTTCTTGACAACATCTAAATATATGTTCTTGACAGCATCTATATCTTTGTTCTGGACAACAACTAAAGGGTGATTCTGGACAGCAACTAAAGGTTGTTCTGGACAGCAATTAAAGGGCAGGGCAGATTTGAGACAGCAAAAGCTAGAGGTCTAAAGGCAGATCTGGGTAGAGGCTCAGAGAAAGTTGAAGACACAGAAACAGCAGTAAGAGTTATTGTCTTAGTGTTATTGTCTTATCTCTCTCATTCTAGAGAAGTCTTGTACTGTCATTGTACTTGTTTGACTGATAATATATCACAAGAAGTTTGTTGGGTTTTCTTCCCCTTGAGGGTTTCCCAGAATAAATACTTGTCTACTTTGTGAATGTTATTCTTCCAATGTTTATTATGCTTCAGTTTATCTGCTAAAGGTCAAAGAACACTACTGTGAATTGTTGTTATCTGTTTAAGCTTGAAAATCAACATGGTATCAGAGCTCTAGGGCGTGAAAGAGCTCAGTCTTGCAGTCTGCTAGAGCCTGCGCAGATTCTTGGGAAATTTATTCAGAGCACATTACAGTTTTTATTAAGGGTTTCTTACAGCAAGATGACATCAATTTCAGTGAGGCCTGAGGACATGCTTGAAGGGGCTTCAAACTTTGATGTTTGGAAACCCAGGGTTTTAAATATTTTGGAAGAGCATGACTTGGACAACTTTGTGATCAATGTAATAGAAACCTTCTACCAATGCAGGAAGGACAGCCTTCAAGAAAAATCAGGCAAAGGCAAAGCAAATCATATTTGATTCAGTAAAGGATAACATCATGCCTGTCATAGCACCATTGATGACTGCAAAGGAGTGTTTTGACACTCTATCCAATCTGTATGAGAAGAAGGCGCCTAGTCAAAAGAGGGTTCTAAAGAATAAGCTTCAAACACTCAAGATGGAGAAGGATGACTCTGTGGCCTCCTTCTTCACAAAGATCTCTCAGTTAAGGGACCAGTTGTTGCTCATTGGTGTAACTATAGATGATGATGATCTCATCCAGACTGTTGTGGATGGTCTTCCATCTTCTTAGGAGACATTTTTGGCTTGGGATAAATGCTCATGAAAATCAGCCAGACTTTGAAAGGTTGTGGCATGATTGTCTACAGGAAGAAGGGAGAATTCAGAGTCGAAATGGTACTTCAAAGCAAGAGAACCTTGCTTTAACAGCAAGGAGAAGGAGAAGATTTACTTCTCAAAAGAAGTTTCCTCAAAAGGAGAAAAGTAGAGGTGGTTCAAAGGAAAAGAGTTTGATATGACAAAGGTAAAGTGCTACAACTGTCAGCGAAAGGAGCACTTTGCCAGAGATTGTCCAAAGATTAAAAAAGGACACCAGTAAATATCGTGCTTCTATTGCTGCAGAAGATGACTCTCAAAAGACGAAGACAAAAGGGGCTTCCAGTAATCAAGAGACCAGGAAAGAATACTATCTTATTTCGGCACTCTCTAGTTCTCTTACAATAGTGTTGAATCCTAGATGGTGGATAGTGGAGCTTCCATGCACATGACTGGAAATAAAGGAGTCCTTATGAACTTCAAGGAGAAGAAGTTCTTTGCTCAAGTAGAACTTGGAGATAATGCTAGTTATGCAATCGAAGGACTTGGTTCAGCACCCTTTCAGCTTGAATCTGGAGGTGAATTACACATTGAGGAAATTATGTACGTTCCTGGTTTAAAGAAGAATCTTATCTCTATTGCAGTCTTGCAAGATAAAGGTTACAGGGTAATCTTTATGGACAAAAAAGCTCTCTTATGGCCTAAGAATGAAGAGCTAAGTTCAGCAATGGTGATTGGAGTTACAGAGGGAGGTCTCTACAAGCTTCCAGGATATATCCAAGCACTGGTTCATGATTCAGTTAGTCCATCTGAGCTGTGGCATCGAAGGTTTGGAAATCTTCACTACAAAACGCTCCCCGGACTTCAGAAAATGATAAGAGGAATGCCTACCTTTCATTTTGATCATGATGGTATCTGTTGAGGTTGTGTTCTTGGTAAAAACATAAAGAAGTCCTTTCCTCACAGTAACTCAAGGTCTAAAGGAATTCTGGATTTGATACATTCAGACATATGTGGGCCTATGTTATCGCCTTCCTTGAATTGATGTCTTTATTATGTGATTTTCATAGATGACTTCTCTAGAAAATCATGGATCTATTTTCTAAAGGCAAAGAATGAAACTTTCAACAAATCTCTAGAATTCAAAGCATTGATTGAAAACCAAACTGAAAAACACATACGTGCTTTAAGGATTGACAATGGTGGGGAATTTAAGTCTCATCAGTTTGATGACTTCTGTAAAGAAGTATGAATCAAGAGACAGCTAATTGTGTCCTACAACCCTCAGCAGAATGGGATTGCTGAGAGAAAGAATAGAACAATCTATGAGACAGCAAAAGCTATGATGTGTGATTAGGACCTTCCCACATCACTTTGGGCAGAAGCCACGAGCACTGCAATTTATATTCAGAATAGAAGTCCTCATGCTATTATGGGGGAAAAGACTCCAGAAGAAGCATTCACTGGCGAAAATCCAGAAGTGGGACACCTGAGGATTTTCGAATGTCCAGTATACATACATGTGCCGAAAGAGAAGAGAACTAAGATGGAGTCTTCTGAGAAGAAAGGAATTTTTGTTGGGTACAGTGAAACATCAAAGGCCTACAGAATCTATGTTCCAGGCCAAAGATATATCGAGGTAAGCAGGGATGTAACATTTCATGAAGAAGTTGCATTTAAGCAATCTAAAGAGTTGCAGCTGGATACAGAGATGGAGGAACCTGAAGAGCCATTGGATCAGGTTGATACTATGGATCCAATAGAACAGATAGAGAGACCTTTGGAGCTACCTCCTGCTAAAAGGAAGCCTGCCTGGTGTAGAGAAATTCTGCGAGAGGCAGAAAAACATGCAGCTCCTTCAGGTACATTCAAAGAGAGTAATAGACCTCAAAGATTTTCAGGTTATTGTTATGAACATAAAAATAAATATAAATAGGTAATAATTAATAATATAAATAACTAATGATTAATAATTAATTATGAAGAGACATGACATATGAAAGGTCGTGTCTCTTATGAAAGGGCACCCCTGTGTAAGTATATATATACAAGCCCTCATCCTCATTGTAATATCATCTTATTCATTCTTATACAATTATTATTAAATATATTTACTATCCTTAAATGGATTATTGCGTATTGTCCTATTTATATTGGATATTTACATAGTGAACCAACTTGGTTCACCACAGTGGTATCAGAGCTTTATTACTGATCCGGTTTTTGGCCAACCATCATTTTCTCATAATTTTTTCTAATCTGGTCTTTGACCACCGACTAGGCCCTTAGCCACTAAAATTTTCAGAGTTCGTGGAACTCTGGGTCGTTGACCACAACAGGCATTTGGTCATTCTCCATTGAAGAAAAAAATTCCGCTGCATTTTTTAAGTCCAGGAAATAAATAAATAAAATTCAAAATTTATGTTAAAAGGATTTTGAACATTAAAATTTCAGAATTCCCTTGAAGAAGAAATATTTGACTGCAAGTCAGGTTTTACCACGACACATCAAGTTCAAAGTTTGTGAAGACCAATCGGTGCTAATAGTGATTAAAAAAAAAAGAGGCAATTGCATTTAGGTTAGCCGCAATTCAAAATCGTATCATCTCGTCCGTACTTCCGCCGCCAGACACATTCGTACTTTCTGCTAACCAATATAGTCGTACACCGATCGGTCCTTACTATCACAACCGTCGTTTTCCATACCACCAGCTACCGCTACATCCATTGCTAGTCCATAGCCACAGGTTTTGAGTTTATTGTTCACAACCACCACCGTAAATTACCAAAGGGGAATCGTGCCATCCTTGAAAGCAGGGGCCGAATAATTAAAAAGGATCATAAGCCATACGACGCATCATATCCTTCCTAAATTAAAAGGGTAGTTGGGTGAAAATTAGAAGAGAATAACTCAAATAATCAAGGGGGGATTATTGAGTATTAAAGCCAAGCCAAGGTATAAAGATATTAAAAGTTAAAATAAGTATTAAATTACTTTAAAGTGAATATATATATATAGGTTGTCCAACTATATGTTGCGGGTTTTCAACATTAAAGGGAAATATTCAAGGAAGAGAGGTAAACATTGTTATTAGCTTGGATTATAATGCAAATTACATGAATATTGATATGGCAAATCAATTATTAATTCCAGAGCCGAATATGTTGTTGATTGCAGCTATGTGAGACATTCTCCAGCTTACAAACCTGTGAGATGTGGATCATTGCAGCTATGTGAGACTTTCTCCAGCTTACAAACCTGAGAGAAAGCCCCTAAGAAGGGTGTGTGGTTCCTATCTGAGACAGAGTTGGAACGTAGAGATGACCTCCTCCATACAGAGAGTTGAGAAGAACTCCAAATGATTCCCCTGTGTAACAAAGTGAGAAAGGTGATCTGCAAAGTTGGACGTGCCTGTGGCTGAGCACAAGGTGGACGTGTGAAATCCCAAAGTGTTGGGTGCATCGTCATGAGAACAAAAATGAAGATGATGTATATCCTCTGAGCAAAAGAGTTGACGAGAAACTCCAGATGACTCTCATGTGTAATGCAGTGGGAAAGAAGATCTGTTGAGTGAACGTCCATGTGGACGAGCACATGTGAACGTGATCCTAGTGGTTGAGCACTAGTGAAGAAGTGGTTCTTATGTGTAATGCAGTGAGCCAGAGATATGGACATCCCTATGGATGTGCCCCTAGTGGATGAGCACTAGTGGGTGTATCAGATCCCTTGCTATATTGTTCAAGAGTCAGCCTGCCTGTAACCCTAATTGTAATGTAAAGGGTACAGGTCGGCCCCACCTTAATGTGATTGGTAATTAATGTAAAAGATGATTAATCTGGTTAATATTAATTATATTATAAGCTAGTGAGGTCGGCCCTGTTGTGCCAATAGACACTTATGTTGACAGGTTCAGGTTAGTATACGTAAAGATAAATTCCCCATTAAGGAAACATATCTCTCACATGAGTTTGGAAATTTCAGTAAGTATATCTCCTTGGGAAAAGTGTGCACCTCTCTTGGGCGCTACTCTTCTTGGGTTTGAGCACCCTCTTGTGTGCTAGGTCTTATTGGTGGTGAAGGTCTTTTTCTTGAAGAATATAGCAAAGGATTTGGCTGGGTTTTCTTCCCTTGTTCAGAAGGGTTTCCCAGGATACTTCTTGTGTTCTTGTGCATGGTGTTTCTTCTTGTGATCTCGGTTGTTGCAACATTATTATTTATGGTTAAGACAAATGCAAAAATGGAATGAACTACATGCTTAACCTAGCTTATTGAAAAATCAACATAGTATCAGAGCATAGGTCTTGAAGAACCCATTGCACAAGCTACAATCTTTTACCAATCATCCCTCCTCTTCTGCAGAACCGTACGGCCCTCCTAGGGTTTCCAGAAAATCTGTATGGCCCTCTTCTTTTGAGTGTTTCGGCACTTGGAACTTGGACGTTGGGGCTAAAATTACCATAAGAGTGTACAGCCTCCTTCACCGCACCTCCAACAAGCTTCAGATTGCATTTCCGAGCATTTTGACTTTTTGGCCCTAGGGTTTCTAGGGTTTCGCTAATTTCTGCAGAAACTTTGGAATTGGGGTTTCTGCAATTCCTTAAAGGAGCTCTTCAGCTCACCAATGTTCTCCTATCTTTCAAAGGCTTATTGTTGGCAGTCATAAGTCCAACTAAACCTAAAAGTGCTAGTCTAGCCTAGCTTAGCCGTTAGGTTTACTAGCCAAGTTGACAAGGGTTTGTGAAGAATCCAAAAATGAGCAAAATCATAATGGGAGGAAAGCTTGATAATTCAAGCAAACTCAGTTCCTAGAAAACAAGACCTCAAAGAAATGAAGACATCGACATATCAGCACCCTCAGGTATGCACTTGTATATATATTATTTCTATCATTGTCATGAGGGTAATTGCAGGATGAAGGAACCTTTTGCTGAAGTCATGGATCCAGAGGGATCTTAGTGCATTCAGAGGAACAACACACTGGAAGTGAAGACTCCAAGTTTGATTGTTGTAATTGTCATTCCTCTAAACTATATTTCTAAAGTTTGCTACATTACAAGTAGGTGTTGTAGATGGGACAACAATCCTGAAATTGTTTTGATTCTAGAGATGTACTCATTATTCTCCTTTAGGAGATATTCTTGTTTTGGTTCCTCTTGTTTTCTTGTTCCAGACAGGTTAAGAACAAAGGAAGATGCTTATCCTTCAGAGGGAGTCAAAAACTATTTGAGAAAGAAGAAGAATAGAACCATCATTGAGACAACCAATGCAATAATGCATGATCATAATCTTTCTAGGATTCCATGGGCAGAAGCATGCATGACACAATATATGTTCAGAACAAGAGTCTTCACCAGACCTTTTAAAAAACATAAGTCCCGAAGAAGTCTTCACCGGAATGAAGCCTGAGATTGAACACTTCAAGTTATTTGGGTGCCCAGTGTATTTTCATGTACCCAAAGAGAAGAAGTCCAAGCTAGATCCTTTAGAAAGAAAGGATACAGTGAATCTTCAAAAGACGTTCTAGATCGACATCCCTAGTCAGAGACAGATTGAGACAAGCAGAGACGTTGTCCTTGAAGAAGAGATAGTCTTTCAAAAGATCCAGAAAATCTCAGATGGAGATTGACAGTAAGACAATACCTTCTCCCCCTTCAGCAGTTCAGAGGGAGACAAACAGTATTCCTGTTGATATGTTCAGAGATATTGCAGTAGGGTATAAAAGGCCTACCTAGACTCACTCTGCAAGAGGCAGAGAAACATGCAAGCCTCTCAAGGCACATCCCGAGAAAGCAAAAGAGATTTTCGAGATATCCTTCAGTCATGAGCCACCTCATTGATGTTGAGCCTCCTTGTCTTAGAGAAGCAACAGGAGAACAGGTATGGCAAGATGCCATAACAGAAGAATATCAGTATGTCTTAAAGAATGATGTATAAGATATTATTCAGGGACCAGAAAAGAAGTCTGTGGTAACTTCCAAGTGGATCTATAAGATCAAGGATGTAGCTGATGGAAGTGTCGAGAAATACAAAACGAGATCTATAGCCAGAGGTTTCTCACAAATAGAGGGAGTTGTCTATGATGAGACACTTGATCCAGTAAACCCAATACACTTCCATCCGTACTACCATCCATGAGTTGGAAACTATATCAGATAGATAGATTCTTGATGAGTTTGGAATCCAGCAAGAATGTTGTTGATCCAAACCTATCTTATTACAGTGTTGGTGACGAGAGCCTAATTTTGATGACTTATTCAGAAAGCCTTGTTGTTGGATACAAGTAATCCTTGACTTCTGAATTTGAGATGAAGAATCTGAGTATGATGCACTACTTCTTGGGACAAGAAGTATGACAGAGGATCGATGAGATTTTCCTAAGTCAAGGAAAATATACAGTGAAAATATTAAAGAAGTTCAGTATGACAAGAATGCAAAATCCATCGTGATGGATTTAAAGAAAAAGATTGATGATGATTCAAATGAGATTAATCCACAGCTGATTGGATCACTAATGTATATGGTTAACACCAGACTTGAATCATGCCATGCAGTAAGTGTGCTTAGTCATTTCATGAGTCAACCGAGACAGACTCACTAGACAACAGCAAAACATGTATTGAGATATATACGAGGCACAGTTGGATATGGCCTGAGATATGCCTCCAGTGTGAACTTGAGTTTGCAGGATATGCCGATTCAGATKGAGCAGAAAAGTACAGTGGACCGAAAGAGCACATCCGGTTGTTGTTCTATCGTGAAGTTTGCCATGATTTCCTGATGCAGCAGGAAACAAAACTTTGTGGCCTTGAGTACCACAGGAGCAGAGTATATAGCATCAAATGAGAGAAGCCATGTGGCTTCACAAGCTTCTAACAGATTTACTTGACCATGAGATTGATCCTATGATGATAACCAAGAGTCGTGTGTAAAGCTCCTTGAGAACCCAGTGTTTCCTGATGGATCGAAACACGATGAGATGAAATATCCTTATATCAGAGATATGAAGCTGAGGAAAATCGTACACATACAGTACCTTCCTACACATGAGCAGATTGCAGACATCTTCACCAAACTAACTTGGTGAAGAATGCCTCCCTAGTTGAGAGGGAGTGTTGATGACTCCAACCAAGACAAAGTTCAAAGTACATCTGTGTGAGACTTGGCATGATGAAGAATGCCTCCCTACCTAAGAGGGAGTGTTGTTGATTGCAACTATGTGAGACATTCTCCAGCTTACAAACCTGTGAGATGTGGATCATTGCAGCTAAGTGAGACTTTCTCCAGCTTACAAACCTGAGAGAAAGCCCCTAAGAAGGGTGTGTGGTTCCTATCTGAGACAGAGTTGGAACGTAGAAATGACCTCCTCCATACAGAGAGTTGAGAAGAAATCCAGATGATTCTCTTGTGTAACTCAGTGAGAAAGGTGATCTGCAGAGTTGGACGTTCATGTGGTTGAGCACAAGGTGAACATGTGAAATGCCAAAGTGTTGGGTGCATCGTCATGAGAACAGAAATGAAGATGATGTATTAGCCTCCTCTGAGCAGAAGAGTTGACGAGAAACTCCAGATGACTCTCCTGTGTAATGCAGTGGGAAAGAAGATCTGTTGAGTGGATGTGCGTGTGGACGAGCACATGTGAACGTGATCCTAGTGGCCAAGCACTAGTGAAGATGTGGTTCTTCTGTGTAATGCAATGAGCCAGAGATATAGACATCCCTATGGATGTGCGCCTAGTGGATGAGCACTAGTGGGTGTATCAGATCCCTTGCTATATTGTTCAAGAGTCAGACCTGCATGTAACCCTAATTGTAATGTAAAGGGTACAGGTTGGCCCCACCTTAATGTGACTGGTAATTAATGTAAAAGATAATTAATCTGGTTAATATTAATTATATTATAAGCTAGTGAGGTCGGCCCTGTTGTGCCAATAGACACTTCTGTTGACAGATTCAGGTTAGTATAAGTAAAGGTAAATTCCCCATTGAGGAACATATCTCTCACATGAGTTTGGAAATTTCAGCAAGTATATCTCCTTGGGAAAAGTGCACACCGCTCTTCGGCGCTAGTCTTCTAGGGTTTGAGCACCCTCTTGTGTGCTAGGTCTTATTGGTGGTGAAGGTCTTTCTCTTGAAGAATATAGCAAAGGATTTGGTTGGGTTTTCTTCCCTTGTTGAGAAGGGTTTCCCAGGATACTTCTTGTGTTCTTGTGCATGGTGTTTCTTCTTGTGATCTTGGTTGTTGCAACATTATTGTTTATGTTTAAGATAAATGCAAAAATGGAATGAACTACATGCTTAACCTAGCTTATTGAAAAATCAACAGAATATAATTGGAAAGGAAGATTATTTTCGAATTAAGGAGTTACAAGTGACTATTGATGAATATCAGTATATATCTCAATTCTATGTTACAACTATGTATCAAGAAGAAATTGAGAAATTGACATTGTGACATTGTCATCGGGTTACCATGGTTTAAAAGTCTAGGTACCTTCATATTAAACATGGAGAAAAAGTTTGTGACATCCCCCTGTAAGGAGAAGATGATAACATTACAAGACACTACTTCAGAGCCAGATTTCGTAAAAACAAAAGACTTTAACAATATTTCAAAAATAATACTTCAAAAAAATAAGAAAGCAATGCAAAGGATGCAAAAAGAATTTGACGAAGTTATTGCAGAAAAAAAACGAAGAAATTTCTCACTTAAAAGACCACAGTCAAAAACTAACACAAATCAACAAGTCAAGGAAAAAAAACAATGTGATTCGAAGTTGGAACAAGAAAAGGAGGATTTCGAAAAGGAATTGAAGAAGAACCTCTCAGAGAAAGAAAAAGAAAATTCCCATTTGAAGAACCTTAATCAAGAGCTACTAGAACAAATCGGAAAGTTGAAAGAAGAGAAACTTGAAAATCCATACATTAAAGATATCAACAAATCAGGTAATGAAGAAAGTACCGCTCAAGAAGCTAGAAAATCAACTAAAAAAAGATAACGTCGAATGTCGAAGTACAAACGATGGAAGCTCCAAATACACTTACTAATCAAAATTCAGCCACTAACAAAGCAACATCGGCACCTGAAGAAAATTATATATCGAAGTTAAAAGAAGAAAATGCTACAAGTACGATAAGAGAAAGTAATGTAATAAGAAATCCCTATCGACATCCAAATCATAAGAGAAAATATATTAACCAGTCAAAATATCAATATTATTCAAGACGAGAACCCTATAAACACCCAGTTTCCCAAAAGATCAAATTAGGGTGGGCCAACTCTTTTACAATTCGACAGTTCTACTCAGCGATTAGAAGATCCCATCGACTCATGTCCTCAACAATCACTAGTTCAAGAATAAAGAATCATGACACAATATTACAAGCTAGAGCAAGAGATAAGTCTTCCATAAGTATGCTTTGAGGACAAAGCATTTTTAAGGGGAAGGCCATGTTATGAACATAAAAATACATATAAATAGGTATAAATAGGCAATAATTAATAATATAAATAACTAATGATTAATAATTAATTACGAAGAGACATGACATATGAAAGGTCATGTCTCTTATGAAAGGGCACCCCTGTGTAAGTATATATATACAAGCCCTCATCCTCATTGTAATATCATCTTATTCATTCTTATACAATTGTTATTAATTATAATTATTATCCTTAAATGGATTATTGCATACTGTCCTATTTATATTGGATATTTACATAGTGAACCAACTTGGTTCACCACGGTTATGTGGCTCTTATGGCTCAGATTAGCGATGCAGAGCCCACTATCTATGAGGATGTTGCTAAGCAGCAAGTATGGAAAGATGCCATGGTGGAAGAATATCAATCCATCATGAAAAATGATGTGTGGGAAGTGGTTCCAAGACCAGAAGAAAAATCTGTGGTTACTTCCAAGTGGTTGTTCAAAATCAAGCATGCAGTTGATGGAAGTATTGAGAAATACAAAGCGAGATTTGTGGCTTGTGGTTTTTCTCAAAAAAAAGGTATTGACTATGATGAAACATTTGCCCATGTTGCAAGGTACACTTCCATCAGGACTATCATATCCTTCGCTTCAATTCTGGGTTGGAAACTTCACCAGATGGATGTAAAGACTGCATTCCTCAATGGTCAAGTTGAGGAAGAGGTACATATAGAACAGCCAGAGGGTTTCATGGTTCTTAGAAAAGAATCACATGTGTGCAAATTAAAGAAAGCACTATATGGGCTGAAACAGGCACCAAGGGATTGGTATGCGAGAATTGATAGTTATCTTCAGAGCTTGGATTTCTCCAAGAGTGCAGTTGATCCCAACCTGTATTTCAAATTAATAGAAAATCTTCCCCTAACTTTGGTTCTATATGTTGATGATTTGTTCCTTACTGGAGAGGAACAACTGATAGCTCAGTGTAAGAGGGAGCTCACTTCTGAATTTGAAATGAAAGACATTGGACTCATGTATTACTTCCTTGGTTTGGAAGTATGGCAAAGAACAAAGGAAATTTTCCTTTCTCAAGGAAAATATACTATCGATGTACGGCGCAGATTTTGTAAGTTAGATTGTAAATCCATGTCTACACCCATGGTATCTAACTTAAAGAAGTTGCATGAGTCAGATTCTGAATCAGACTTGTGGACTCATCTATGTACAGGCAGCTTATTGGATCCTTGATGTATTTGATCCATAGAAGGCTAGATATATGCTTTGCTATAAGCGCCTTGAGTCAGTTCATGTTCGAGCCGACACACAGACATTGGATTACTACTAAACATGTCCTCAGATATTTGAGAGGATCCATTGCATTTGGACTTAGATACACTTCCAATGGAGGGGTGTTACTTCATGGTTATGTTGATTCAGACTGGGTTGGGAGCTCGGTGGACCGAAAGAGTACTTCCAACTATTGTTTTAGCTTGGGTTCAGCTATGATATCTTGGTCGAGCAAGAAACAGGGCTCCATAGCACAAAGTACAGCTGGAGCAGAGTATATAGCAGCTGGTAATGCAAGCAGAGAAGCAGTATGGTTGAGAAAGCTTTTGTCCGGGTTGTTTCAAGAGAGGTTAGAAACAACCATTATCCATTGTGATAACCAGCGTTGTTTAAAGCTCACAGAGAACCCGGTCTTCCATGACAGATCAAAGCATATTGAGATGAAATATCACTTCATCAGAGACATGGTCCAAAGACGTACCATCAAACTGCAGTACATTCGTACTTATGAGCAGATAGTAGATATATTGACAAAGCCTCTGTCCTTTGGAAAATTTGTGTACTTCCGGGACAAGCTTGGTATGGCAGAAAATGCCTCCTTCACTGAGAGAGAGTGTTAAAGGTTGCAACATCATGAGAAATTCTCCAAGACGGTCGTGTATGTCAAGGCTGATTTGAGACTTGGAGAAAAGCCTTGTGAGTCAAGGCAAGAGACAGAAGATGTTGCTACAAGTCTTGTGAGCTTTGTGTGTCAAAGAAAAAGTCAAGACAAGTCTTGTGAGCTTTGTGTGTCAAAGCAAAAGTCAAAGACAAGAAATTCTCCAAGACTGCCTTGTATGTCAAGGCTAACTTGAGTCTTGGAGAAAAGCCTTGTAAGTCAAAGCAAGAAGAAACTGCCATCAGTCTTGTGAGCTTTGTGTGTCAAAACAAAAGTCAAGACAAGGTAATGTGAAAAGCTCTCCTAGGTCTTCAAGATGAGCTATGAGTTTTCATTAGGGACTGACCCTAAGTTGCAGGAAACGTCCCTACCCCCCCTGTTTCCCTGGTCGATACCGTACGAAACGCAGAAATAGGTACGGTACGGCCGGGAAACGTCGTCGGCCATACCGTACGGCCTTTCTCGAAAGGGAAACATCGTACGGTACAGCCAGCGACGTTTCCCAGCCATACCGTGCCCGTACGGCTAGGTTTCGACGGATTTTAAAGATGAATTAGGCAAAAAAAGGGGGGCCGTGGGGCCCCCAAACTGCCAGTTAGTTTTAGTTAAGGCTTTTTTTGCCTTCTCCAAATAGAATAAAGATGATTTTCTGTCTTTTTGTTTTAATTAAAAAAAGAAACTTCTAGATGCAAACCAAAACCCTAAATCTCCTTCCTTTGCTATAAGAAACCACTTGCTTCCCTCATTCCTCACACTTTCATTAGCAAGAGGAGCTTCCTACAGTAGCAAGAAGGAGATTGTGTGTGGTTTTAGTGAGCAGATTTCTTCTCTATTTGGTGAGTAGATTTATTTTATGTTTGCTTAGCAAGTTAGCAGATTTGTTCTTCCCTTGGTTTGCCATATACAATTTTCTATTTTGTTTGGTGAACAGAGTTTTCATTTTCTTCTTTTCTTGCAGCATTCATGGCTTCTCAAAGTGTTGTTTCATCTACTCCTAGAGTTGTTGAAGTAAGCAGACAGCAGGAATACTATTATCTTTGGAGGCATGTTACCAGGGTCAAGGCTATGGGTGTCGGTGGAGGTTCATGGGAATGGAAGTGCAATTTATGCAAGAAGGATAAGACCTTCAAGGGCTCTTACACAAGAGTCAAGGCTCACATTTTGCATGAAGGGAAGGGTATTGAAGGTTGTCCACATA